>JAGFNQ010006223.1:109335-233888 GCA_024364735.1 Boesenbergia rotunda | reverse complement strand
CAAGTTAAGTATTTGGTCATTGCTTGAACTACTTGACTCTTCTCTCAGATATTGTTAAACATCGAAACTAAAGCTTAAGTCAATCCGAGCTTAGTCAACTTAGTCAATCTAGACCCAAGAACGATTGCACCAACACAAAATAGACACAATAGAGAACTACTAGAAACCTAAAGAGGTTATTTTATAGGTATGATTGTATTTCTTTCATCAAAAGCTAAATAATCTAAGATATAGTTCATTGGACCATTGATACATGTATAGGCCAACACCTGAATACCTAATTTTCAACAGGTCATAACTGAGGTATCATATAAACTTCTTCAAGAAGGTCACCATTTAGAAATGCACTCTTTACAACTATCTGAGATATTCTCCATCGGCAAACAAAAGCAACAACAATCAGAGTATGAACAGTTGACATTTTTGCAATAAGGGCAAATATTTCTCAAAATCTATGTCATACTCCTGAGAATATCCTTTAACAACAAGATGATCTTTGTATCGTTTGATAGATCCATCAAATTTAGTTTTTATCTTTTATACCCAACGAGAACCAATGGTGTACTTTCTTGGTAGCAACAATACCAAATCCCATGTATGAGTCTGATGCAACATAGTTAATTCGGATGGTGCAGTTTGTACTAACAAGACTCAACAAGATGATCTTTGTATCGTGCAATAGATCCATCAGATTTAGTTTTTATCTTATATACCCAACGAGAATCAATTGTGTGCTTTCTTGGTGGCAACGGTACCAAATCTCATGTATGAGTCTGATGCAGTGTAGTTAATTCTGTTGGTGCAGTTTGCACAAACAGAATGATAAATAGGTTAATGTTATGTTTGTTATTTTCTAACCTTGTTACCGAGTGTGCAGGATTGAAAGGCTTAGAACCTAATACCAGTCTGAAGTCCAGGGTGGTTGAGTCCTGGTAGGAAGTCCAGTTGGGTCTGTGGACAACTAGCTGAAGCCTAAGTTGGTGGAGACTTAGGATGAAGTTCAGTTCGGTCCGCGGAACCTGATAGTTGGATGAAAGACCTGGTGGGTTAAGGAGCTAAGTAAATCTATACAAGGTAAGTGAGGAAAGTCACTGAAAGAGCGAATTTTAGTAAAGATGAGTCCCAGATAGGGATTTTAGGTACGGCCCAACTTAGAACCATGGTGGAGCTATAAGTTGAGGCCTTTGACTAGATCCTGATCTTGAGAAGACAAAGTCTATTTAATATTGAACTTGTTAATCCATTTTGTACTTGTGCTAACTTTTTGCTCTGATACCACTTGTACGATCGTTGCACGTGAGAGGAGGGGGGGAGGGGGGGAGAATGACGTGACTTTTAAAAATAATCACTTTTTCTTAATTTATAGAATCAAGTGCCACGGAAAATAAAGCGACAACAAGTACGTGAATACCAAGGGTTTTACTTGGTTCGGAGTCGTCGGCGACTCCTACTCCAATGCCCAAGTCCATTGGGCATTTCTGATGGGTAATCTACTAATATCCTCTACTAATAAATTTCTAGTAGAGTAATCGAATACAAATGAATAGGAAGTGTGTTACCCTTCCATTGGGCATTTCGGTCTAGGAAGTGTATTGTAAATTTCTACTAATATCCTTACACTTCCTATTAACAAAATGTAAGTACAAGAAATTAAATGTGTTACCCAACACTGTAATAGAACTCTAATCGCGTTCATGTGTTGGTGTCGGTCTTCCTGCAGCAGTCGAACGTAGTCGAGTCGAAGCAGAGCCACAATAACAATTTTTTACTTAAAATTAATTTCAAAATTTTACTCAAACTTTAATTAATTTTTTTAAACTTAGAATTAATTTCAAAATTTAACTTAAAACTTAAAACTTTAACTTTAATTATTTTTTTAACTTAAAATTAATTTAAAAATTTTACTCAAACTTTAATTATTTTTTTAAACTTAAAATTAAATTCAAAATTTAACTTAAACGGTTAAATCCGATACTTTCGACTCGAATCAGAAAATTTTTTGAAAAAAAAAATTAGGATTTCCGGGACCTAAATCGAAGTCAAAGGGGATTCACAATACACTTCAGGGACAAAATAGATAAAAACCTGAACCTTAAAAGGGGCTAATGGGGGGGGGGGGGGGGGGGGGGGGGGGGGGGGGGGATTTAAACCTAGGGGTGGAACTGTGAAAACCCCAAAGTTTTGGACTAAAGTGCAAAAACCCCTCTCTTATATCGCAACTCATTTCTTTTCCATTTGGCCGACTCACTCACGCCCGATCGCCTCACTTTTTTTTTCTTCTCTTCTCGCGTCGCCGTCTCGCCGAAACCTAAGCCTCACAGTCCACCTCCCCGATCTGATTCCTCTTCCCTTCCTCCTACCCGACGTGCTGATTGGCCGCTCCATATCCACGAGTCGACGATCCTTTGTGTTCCCCTGCCATTCCCTTGGGTCATCCTCAGAGGAGCGATCGATCTTGTAAGCTTAGAGCCAGCGTCGCAACCTCATTCTCTATCTTCGATTTGAGTAGCTCCTCTGGAGGTTGCTGTCCAATGTCAGATCTGAGGTGGAGGACTTGGCCGACACAAATTTCAGGTGATAGCTCAGACTCAAATTTGAGTTCTTCCAATCTTCCTTCTCGGAGCTGATCTGCCGGATTTGGAGCAAGGGAGTGATTGACTGCACAATTCCGGTAAGGTTTCATGTGGGCGTATTATTCTCTAACCTGGCTAGTTCTCCTTTCGTGAGCTACTATTGGATTATCTTGGGGCTTTGCCGAGGATGTTTGGTATTAATTCGGTTGTAGATCAATGCTATTTGGAATTCAGATTCTACTTCATCTATGTTTGGGTTGATCTGACTGAGTATATTGAAAATTTCTCTTTCGAATGAGTGTTTTGGTTGGGTAAACTTGCTGTTGGAGTTGATCACAGTCCTGTGTGGGTTTGATTCAGAGCTTTGATCAGTGGAGATTTGGATCTATAGTTGTTGTTTTTCCTTGGCTTAGTATTTGAATTCGATTTGTGGGTTTTGCCTTCTTCCTCTGTTTTGTTGTCGTGAGCAGGTTTCAGGATGAGATTATTGTTGATCTCCCCTACCGCGTGAGTCACCTTAGGTGGATTAGGGATTAAACCTTTAACATGAATAGCTAAATGAAACCTTATAATCAGGATGAATCCTATTTGATTAGGATAATTAGGAATCTTCCATTTAATTAGAGGTAATTAAATGTAAAGAGAATGATTATGTTAACCCTAGTATAGTTTAAGGATTTATTTGTTAGGATGTATACTAAAAGTCTTGTCTTTTCTGTATGGACATCTGCATTTTGAAGAGAATCACATGATCACTGATTACATGTTTATATTAGTATGTGCATATTGTCTAATACTTTACACTATAGATAACATGGTGTGTGGTGTCACACAAAAGATCATGTTATCGGTTCCTTATAGAGTATAAGTAGAGGCTCACAACCGAGATGGATTTGGACAAACCATCGAGATGGTTATAGTATAATTTGGTGTTAGTTTATCTTAACCATAGAATTACACTAGTGCACTTTGTGTGCATTGAGCAGGACCGACATAGAGATGATCCAATTTATACTGACTTTATAATTGGATCAGACATCAATTTATTATGGAGTACATGCTCTTAATCCCGATATAATAACGGGCACATGTACTTAATAGTTATTTCTTTGATTTACTAATTGGCGAGATTTATTCTGTTAAATCGATAGACTTGGTAAGTTGGAAAATGATATTATTTATATGGCGTGTCATTAATTATAGACGGAAATCGTGTCCTGGTGAGTCGGGATGATGATGCCTCCTTGATGAGCTCATAAGGTTCATCATGTTAAATCCTGCAGGTGGACTTGGTCCGACATGATGATAAGAATGAGTGGTACTAATCAAAGAGTTAAATGTTGATTAATTAAAATTGTCAGTAATTTAAATTAATTAACGGGCATTCGATATCTTAAAAACGGGGAGAAAATTGTACTCATAATAGGTGGAGCTCATATGTAAATATGGGGGTTGATGAGGTAGTTCAATGAAGACCCTTTAATGGAATGGATCTTCATTAATGGATCGGGCCTTGATCCATTAGGTGGCCAAGATCCAACTCCTCCTCATGGTCCCTATTGTAGCCCTATAAATACCCCATGGAGTCATGAAACCAAGCATCCAATTCATTCAACAAGCCATAAGCCAAACCTAACTCTCTCCCTTTTCTCTCATAGGGTTGCGACACCAACCTACATGGTCAGCGGCAACATGGAGGGTTAGGAGAGAAGAGAGCCATCTTCTACTTGGTGTTCTTCCTCCGTTCTTCCCTCCTTTGGCCGGAGCATCCATTGAGGAAGCTAGATCCGATGGTGCTAAGGAAGAAGAAAGGTGTTTGTGGCTGTTTTGGCGCCGCAAGGTTGAAGAGAAGAGAAGGTCGGTTAGGTTTCGTCTTCTTCATCTTCTTCCTCTTCCTTTGCTTCCTCTCTTGTGGTTGGGCCTTTCTTGGAGTAAGGAGCAGATTCGCTGGGCCAAGGAGGACGTGGCTGGACCGGCGGCGCAAGCTTGAGGAAGCCTTCTTCCTCCCTTGTGGCCGGCGTAAGGTGGAGGGGGTCTCTCTAGGGTTTCGGCCAAGCTAGGGAGAAGAGAAGGTGTTTCGTTGGGTTGCCTTGGTGACTACGGTTCTTAGTAGATCGTCGCCCACACGACGTCCAAGAGGGGAGGGTCATACAATAAAAGATCGCGGGGTAATGAGAGGTATAACCTTCTCTTACGGCTCTTAGTTCTTTTTATCATTTTATGTGATTGTTTAATTATCATAGTTGATTAATTATTTGTTAATTAATTGTATGATAATTAATTGTTATTGACCCCGATGATAAACACAAAAATCGACGATCCGCTCATCGTCTTTTCTGCGACTAATTGGCTAGGCGAGTTACAAGGCTTGAACATCAAGTTTCGCCAAGTTGTAACTCGAATCAATTAGTACGACGACGAGACGGTCGTTTGGGAGATAGGTCTCCATTCTGATTAAATTTTTTAATCCGTGGACATGGAGAGGTTTCCCATGAACGACCCAGTATTCGCTTAGGAAGCCCGCAAGCAAACCATCATTATTAGCTAGTTATCATTTCTGTATATTAGCTAATTAAATATGTCTTTGATATAGGGACTTGATTTGGATTATTATGGCGGATTATTGGTGGGTGATTCTCCTAGTATTTGATACAAACTTCTTCTATTTGGAGGTGAGTACTTCTTGCTTGTATATGTAGTTCCACTTTACCTTTATGCATGACTATTTGTTATTTATGCAGTAGGTTGTTATTTACCTTTTTCTGCTACCATTTGTTATCCTGCTTGATACTTATGCTTGATCTTAGATATAATCTAGATTTCTTTCTATACAGTCTAATTTATTGTTCTCTGATTCTGTATAGCATCAGTATGAGTATGAGTATGTAGATATAGGATAGCATGCCACTGTATGATTGCATTGATTGATTCTAGTTATACTTGCATGTGTGTCTAGATATATGTGATGATTGGGTCATGATACATATTTACGACCTGTGCATGTTAGGTTGAGTTATGTGTCGATGACCTGGTAGGGGTTATGTGTTAGAGTCATGCACCATCCCTGCATCATTGCATGCCAGCGACCATCGACTCCCTTGTGGTCTGAGCTCATCACCTATTACATGATATGCACACACGGTCACTCATAAGTTAGTGGATACCGTTGGATGTGTGCATTTTCTTTGTACTGCTCTGCTCGACCGCTCATGGGTAGTGGTTTTGGAGCGTGGTAGTAGGCAGAGATCTCTTCTCTTCCTATAGACCAGAGAAGATGAGAGAGATATTTCCCTCATATATACATAGGGCGGAGCGAGAGCTCCACCAGTATCCTATCCACTCGGTCACTCAGGAGCAGTGATGGCATGAGTGATCGAGTGTGGGCAGTGTCACATTTCTAACCCACTCGGCCGACGCATATGACATGTCTCGGTGGCTGGACTGGTATTAGGGGTGACCATGTCATTGCATAATGTGCATATGGTGCATTTGTTCATTTGATTGTGTTTGCTACATTTATTTGTTGCATATATTTGACATGCACATACAGGATATACCATTTGTGTGGTTTGATGACCCTGCACTTGCTTGTATGATACAAGTCCTCTTTATGATCAGGATAGGTTGATTTCTGGTATGTACAGTCATTTGTTACTTTCAGTTGTGCATATTTCTGATATTTTTGCTGAGACTGTATCATGTTGTTTCTGTATAACTTATTCAGCTACTTTTTCTGTCATGCATATCTTTGTCTATACCTGCAGAGTCCACTTAGACTCACCACCCGTCACAATGCTTTTGTTTTCAGGTTGATAGCTCACCGGAGGAGCCCAGTTGCCGGTCCCAGGTCCCCACGACTCCATTAGTTGGGTGTTCCGCGCATTCTGCTTTCTTTATAGCATTTTCATTGGTGTTATATTCATTTTTATATCATGGACTTGTATTTTGATTCATTCGTGTGGTATTGTATTTTTGAGTCCCTTGTTGGACTTTTGTGGTTGTTTTTGCTGCGTGCCAGCCCCCGGGGCAGTTCAGGTGAGCTTTACGATTTTCAGTATTGCGATGCTGTTATTTCCTTATAATATATATATATATATATATATATATATATATATATATATATATTATATATATATATATATATATATATATATATATATATATATATATATATATTATATATATATATATATCTGATGTGAGGCCTGAGGTTAATATATTACTTGCGTGTGTTGTGTGTTTGCGTAAATTGTCCATCAGACAGGGGAGCTATTGTCCGATTTTATATTATATCAACGGCTCCGTTGTTCTCGAGGCGTGACATAAACTTTAACTAATTTTTCTTTAAACTTAATTAATTTCAAAATTTTACTCAAACTTTAACTAATTTTTCTTTAAACTTTAAATCAATTTCAAAATTTTATTTTAAGCTTTAACTTTAATTAATAAAATTAATTTCAAAATTTTACTCAAACTTTAACTAATTTTTTTTCACTCAACTTCAAATCTTAATCTTAATTAATTCTTACTCAACTAAAAAACTTAACCACTAATGAATTCCAAAACTTTAATTAATTTGAGTTAACATTTACTAAAACATTAATTAATTCTTTTTGACTCAAACTTGACTTGATATTCCATCCAAAACTTCATCCTAACTTCTTCCTACTTACCTATAGAAAATCAAATGGATATTAGATAGTGGGTGCTCCAAACACATGACACATGACTGGGGATCACACCAAGTTTACAGACCTCAAATACAAAAGCTTAGGAACTGTTGCCTTTGGAAACAATGACAAACTTAAGGTAATTGGCATAGGTAATATTGAATTTGAGTCTAATTTCATTATTAAAAAGGTATTACTGATTGAAAATTTTAGATTTAACTTGCTTAGTATTAGCCAATTGTATGATATCGGATATAAGGTTATGTTTCGATCAACTGAATTTCTGATCAAACACACAAATAATACGACCATAACACTTATGGGACTTAAGCATAATAACATCTATGAGAATAAGCTAACCAGTCCCCTAAGTAACTGTCTCCTAACCCAGAAGAAGGAAACTTAGCTTTGGCGTAGAAGACTTTTCCACACTCATTTCGGAGACCTATCCAAATTAAATGACTTAGTTAGAGGATTAACAAAATTACCTAATATTGAGTCAACAATATGTAATGCTTGCTAACAAGGAAAACAAACAAAATCAACTCAACCAATCAATCAAACTCAAACAAATTTCATATTTAAACTAGTTCACCTAGACCTATTTGACTCACATGACATTAAATCCATAAATGGTAGTCTTTAATGTCTAATAATTATCGATGGCTACTCACGATTCACCTGAGTAAAATTTTTAAAAAATAAAGATGAAATCTTTAACAACTTTTGCAAACAAACAAAAAATGAAAAAGAGGTAAATTAAAAGACTTAGAAGCGATAATGGGGTGAATTTAAAAACTAAAAATTTAACCAATTTTGCTTAGAAAATGAATGCTATCATAAATTCTCCTGTCCTAAAATACCTCCAACAAAATGAAATTGTTGACAGAAAAAAAAATAAAACCCTACGAGAAGCAACAAGAATAATGCTTAATGAATATGACTTACCTAAATATCTTTGAGCTGAGACTGTTAGTACAGTCTATTATGTACAAAACAGAACAATTATAAATAAAAATCTTAGAAAAATATCTTTTGAAAATTATTACAACAAACTACCTAACATTAAATATTTTAAAGCTTTTGGATATAAAGTTTATATTTTAAATACAAGAGAATACTTAAGAAAATTCACTTCTAAGGTTGAAAATGGAATTTTTATAGGATACTCACTTACCAGTAGAGCCTATAGAGTCTATAATAAAACCACCTTAAGAATTAAGAAAACAACTCATGTCAAATTTGATAAAAAAATGTAACCCAATAATTATAATCAAACCTAATTTTAACCAATTGATTTTATTAGGTTAAGTACTAATTTAGATGAAGACCCAAGTCGAACAGAAGACCAAGAAAATAAATTGATTGACTCAGATCAAAACCAACAAAAACAAAGATCGACACGAGTTAGTTCAACCCACTCAACTGATCAAATAATAGATGATCCAGAACTAAGGGTTCAAACTAGATCTGTTTATAGGAACCTATGTCAAATTGGCCTAATTTCTAAGATTGAGCCCAAAACCATAGAAGAATCATTACTTTACCCTGATTTGATTATAGTTATGTAGGAGGAATTAGCTTAATTTGAACATAGTGGAGTCTGTGATTTAGTATCTTTATCTAAGGATAAAAAATTTATTGAAACAAAATGGGTATTTAGGAATAAACTAAATAAACAAGGTGAAACAGTCAGGAATAAGAAAAGATTAGTAGCTTCAACTTTTTGAAAAGTTAGTTTTTATTCTAAACTGATTTATTTTCTCTCTCCTAGAATGTTGATCAAATGTCAACTTAGTAAATTGTTCTTCTTTTATCATGATTGTGCTATTACTTGTTTCTTTTAATGACTGCCAAAGGGGGAGGGGTTAAGGGTTAAAGACTAGAAAACTTGAACTTGAAAAACTAACCCTAATTTTAGAGCATATAATTGCAATTCTGTTATTGTTGTTGTTGTTTTTCTAACTTTAACCCAAGTTGTTATTGCATCAAAAAGGAGGAGATTGTTGGTGCAGTTTGTACAAACAGTCAAACTTGTGTTTTGATGAATGATAAATAGGTTAAAGTTATGTTTGTTATTTCTAACCTTGTTACCAAGTGTGCATGATTGAAAGGCTTAGGACCTGATACCAAACTGAAGTCCAGGATGGTTGAGT
Organism: Boesenbergia rotunda; assembly: GCA_024364735.1. Classification (NCBI taxonomy): domain Eukaryota; kingdom Viridiplantae; phylum Streptophyta; class Magnoliopsida; order Zingiberales; family Zingiberaceae; genus Boesenbergia; species Boesenbergia rotunda. The sequence goes on along the minus strand of JAGFNQ010006223.1, from coordinate 224,489 downwards.
CATGGTAGGAAGTCCTGCTGGGTTCGTAGGGCTTGACAACTGGCTAAAGCCCAAGTTGGTGAAGACTTAGCATGAGGTTTAGTTGGGTCTGCGGGACCTGACAATTGGCTGAAAGACCTGGTGGGTTAAGGAGCTAAGTAAATTTGCACAAGGTACGTGAGATAAGTCATTGGAGGAGTGCATTTCGATGAGGGTGAGTTCCAGGTAGAGACTTTAGGCGTGGTCCAACTTAGAACTATTTTAGAGCTCTAAGTTGAGGCATTTAACTACATCATAATCTTGGGAAGACAGAGTCTATTTAATACTAAACTTGTTAGTTCATTTTGTACTTGTGCTAACCTTGTTAGTCCATCTTGCAGAGAATATGTTGTTTTTAGACTAACACATTTTGCAAGGTTCAAACTACAAATTTAACCTCGGATGAACAATGCCCGAGGTGCCTCAGGTAGGACCAAAGGTGCCTCAGTTGGGACCGAAGGCACCTCAGTTGGGACTCGAGACGCCTCAGTTGGGACTCGAGGCGCCTTTAAGGAGTTGAAGGTGCCTCTATGTAGATGCCACTGAAGATAGAATTTCGATAGCCCGAGGCGCCTCAGTTGGAAACTGAGATGCCTTAATTCAAACCTAAGACATCTTCTAGAGGATAAGCAGCAATGTCACAGGCTTCAGATCAAATAGATTTTTTCTGGATATGAGGGAATTGAGGCGGCTCAGATGTCCTTTAAAAGGACTCCTCGACCAAGACCTCAAATAAGGAATTAAGATTCTATTCTCAAGCTTTCATGACTGATCGACTTCATTGTCTTCTTGTTGCGGCTCTGCTTCAACTCGACTACATTTGACCGTTGTCGGAAGACCGACACCAACACACGCATGCCATCAAAGTTCTACTACAGTGTTGGGTAACATATTTAATTTCTTGTACTTATATTCTGTTCATAGGAAGTGTAGGGTTGCTAGACTTTCTATTCATTTGTACTCTATCACTCTACCGAGAGTTTACCGGTAGAAGATATTAGTGGATTGCCCGTCGAAAAGGTTCAATAGACCTGGGCCTTGGGGTAGGAGTCATCGAAGGCTTCGAATTAAGTAAAACCCTTGGTGTTAGCGTGATTGTCCCTTATTGCTTTATTTTCCACTGTACTCAATTTTATAAATAAGAAAAAGCGATTATTTTTAAAAGTCACATGATTCACCCTCCCCCCCCCCCCCCCACATGCAACAATCCTACAAGTTTCTTAGTTATACCATTCTGTCAAAGTGGGTTATGAACAACTTCTCTATATGATACAGGCTCAGAAAGACAATGAACAGATGCAACAAATGAAGCAAAAGAACGAGAATAACAAAAATAAGCAAAATCTAGTAGTTTAGTGGGCTGACAAACATGAGTGGACTGACTACGATGGTTAGAAGGATTATTTACAATCTGAGGAGATAATTGGGTAGTGACAGAAGGAGAAGCACGTGGAGCAGATGTCTCAGGAACTAAAATACTAGATTCGGTTGAGTTGCAGTAGGGGTTATAGGTGAAGCTTCCTTAGTGTCGGTATTGAAAGGATCAATGGAAAACAGATCTGACTTTATCATACTATGTTAACTAGCTGGAATAGAAAAGAATGGAATATGCTCAAGAAACACTACATGACGAGAGACATACAATTTTTGACTACTGGGATCAAACAAACGATATCTTTTTTTACCAACACCATAACCCAAAAAGACACACTGAGCAGACCGAGAGGCTAATTTATTACGCTCGACATGTGGACAAAGGACAAAGTAAGTATAACTAAAAACACACAGACAGGAATAGGAAGGAGCATGACCATATAATTTTTCAAAAGGTGACAAGCCTGAATTGTGTGAAGTTGGAATTCTATTAATCACAAGAGCAACAGTAAAGATTTCTTCCCCTAAAAGACACTAAGAACACTGGTAGACAATAAAAATGAACTGGTTGTTTCAACAAGATGTCTTTGTTTCCATCCAACACACCATTCTATTCAAGAGTATCTGTACCTAAGGTTTGACGAATAGTACCATCAGAAGCAAGCAAACGTGAAAACTCATTTAAAGTGTAGTCACCCCCAGATCACAATAAAAGCACTTTATGACAGAAGAATATTGAGTTTTCATAAGAGCTCTAAAGTTATTGAAAATGATAAGATAATCAGACCTATATTTCATAAGATAAATCCAAGAGTAATAAGTGCAATCATCGATAAATGAAATATAATACTTTGACCCCTTTTGTAGGAATAGGAGAGGGTGAGTTTCTACACATCAAAATGGATAAGATCAAATGAAGTAGAGGAAAGAGAAAGACTTTTATAAAAGGGTAAGGTAGAAAATTTGGCCAGTTTACAACCACTACAATAAAAAATATCAAAACTTTTTAAAGGTCCTAATATTCCTGTAGAAGCTAAAAATTGTTAACGAGATGTTGAATCGTGACCTAAATGAGAATGCCATAAATAAAAATTAGAGGATAAACGATTCAACGAAAGGATGATAAATCCACACTCGAAGTTATAACCTTTGGTACTTTTAGTTGATCCAAAACATAGAGTCCTTGCCTACACCCTGCCCTAATCGACTTCTGAGATCATGGATCCTGAACATAACAATTGGATGGATAAAAAGATATCCGGACTCACATAATTGACTAACATAAATAAGATTTAAAGTAAGACTCGAAATATAATAAACATCAGTAAGAGATAAACCAGACGTAACATAGAACGAACACCTAGTAATGGTATAGGAGTACCATCAGCAGTCACAATAAATATAGATGAACCAGGAGGGAAAAAAATAAAAGATGATAAATTAAGTGACATATATATGATGGAGACACTAGAATCCAAAACTCACAAGGATGAAAATATATCTTAAATACTAAACCATGACAAACCTATATTAGAGAAAGTTGACAAGACAGAGAATTATGAAGTAAGGAACTGTTAAAACTGCTTAAGCATATACAAATCATGTTTCCATGAAGGTTGTGGCCACCGGAGCAATAATTTACCTTTGCTCAACAATAATGGACATTGAGACTTCCAATGACCCTTGTTTTTAGAATAGACACATTCATCTCTAGAAACCTTCAAAGCCGGCCTATTTTGATTATGAGTCAAAGCCATCAAGAAACCTTCGAAGTCGGCCTAGTTCGATCCGTGAAAGCTATGGATGTGATTACCAATTCTTCAATCAAACTATCAAAATCATGAACAAAATATAAAGCATCATTCTGCAACCTGGAACCATAACCCTTATTTATAGAAACCTAAGCTTTCTTTTTTCTAAGTTAGTCCCTCAACAAATCAGAATTATGCATAGTATCCATATTATTATATTCATAACAATTAAGCTCTTAAGTTAAATACTTTGAAGGGGAGCCGCGCAATGGTAAAGTTGCCACCTTATGAATTTTCAGGTCACAGGATCGAATCCTGGAAGCAGCCTCTTACAAAGTAGAGTAAGGCAGCATATTATAGACCCTTCCCTGTGACCCCACATGGTGGGAGGTTCATGCACCAGGTTGCCTTTTATTTTAAGTCAAATTCTAAATTTGATTACATTAATTTATGACTTATTTAATTGATGACATTAGACATTTATAATTACACATATGACTCAGTGAGAGATTATTAGAATTTTGGGGTCATAATTATAATTATAAATATCTAATGAGATCAATTAAATAAGTCATAAATTAATATGATCAAATTTAGTATTAAGAATATGAATATAATAATGTGGATACCATGTGCAATTTCTAATTTATCGATGGGGAACAAAACATAAAACATTCTTGCATTCTTGCATGCAGGAACTTATATTTGCATTCTTATATGCCAAATCTTTTAAGCATTTTATCGATATAGTTCTTTTGTGATAACCCAATAATATCTCGAGAACGATCTTGATGTATTTGGATTCCTAGTACAAAAGATATGTTACCAAGATCTTTTATTTTAAAATATCTAGATAGAAATCTCTTGATATCGTTTAACATACCTATATCATTTATTGTAAGTAAAATGTCGTCAACATATAAAACAAGAAAGATATGCTTACTCCCACTGAACATATGATACATACAATCATCTACCACATTCACCTCAAAACCAAATGAGATGATTATTTGATGAAATTTGTGGTACCATTAATGAGAAACTTACTTTAATCCATAAATAGACTTTTTAAGTTTACAAATCATACTCTTTAGATCTCCCGATATAAAGTATTCTGGTTGCATCATATAGATTGTTTCCTCAATGTCTTTATTGAGAAAAGCTATCTTGACATTCATCTGATGGAGTTCCATATCGAAGTGTGCGATAGGTTATAAGTGCATCATATCCAAGTGTGTGTCATTATCATCCTAAAAGAATCTTTCGTTGAAACTGGAGAACATGTCTCCTTAAAGTCAATCTTCTATTTTGAGTATAGCCTTTAGCTACAAGACGTGCTTTATACTTTCTGCATTACCATTTGAATCCTGTTTCATTTTAAAAATACACTTACAACCAATGGGTTTCATACCTTTTGGTCATAGGATAAGTTCCCAAACTTGATTGTCTTGCATTGATTTATATTCTTTATTCATTGCCTCAATCCACTTTTGAGAATTTGAATCTTGCATGACTTGACGAAAGTTGATCGAATCATCCTCCATCATACCATCATTTTCCTCATGTTCTTGGAGCAGTACTATATAATCATCCAGAATAGCACTCCTTTCTCTAGTGGACTTACGTAAAGGCACTTATTCTCCATACATTAGTTTTTGAGGCTATTGAGTTTATTCTTCTAGGAGTTGATTAACAATGTCTTATTATTTTTGTATTGCAACTTGATAACCGACAAGAAAAAAATCTTGATCATTAGCAAAATCATCATAGGAATATAAACCATTTCCTCTTGAAGAGCAGTGGAAATATATTCCTCCTTAAAGACAAGGTCTATTACTTTATTCCTCCTCCTAAACTCAATATCCTCAAAGAACGTTGTAGTTCTCGCCTCAAAGATGGTTTTTATTTTGGGATCATAAAATTTGTAACCCTGTGATTGCTCATAATATCTAATAAAGTAGTTATTTACTATTCTAAAGTTTAATTTCTTTTCATGTGTCTTGTACGGTCTAGTCTCAGTCGGACATCTCCAAACATAAAAATATTTTAGACTTGACTTTCACCTTGTCCAAACCTCAAAAGGTGTTTTAGTAGTTATTTTAGTGGGTACTCAATTTAGAATTTAAATTGCTATCTTTAATGTTTCTCCCCAAAGTGATTAACAATCGCTCCTTATCGTATCTTTAAGAGTTTGATTTCATTGTTCAACTACATCATGCTTGATGAGCCTCATCAAAAGCAAATTTGCAAGGGTCAAAAATCACTAGGCGTGATTATAATGGCGAATCAAAACAAAAATAACACTACAAGAAATACACGTATTACTGACGGGTTTACCGACGGAATTTATATTCCATCGGTAGTTTCCGACGGAATTATAATTCCGTCGGTATATTTAAGTATACCGTTTCATTTTCCGTCGGCAATTAGATGCGTGGACACGTGGCCTAAGAAAATTACCGACGGAATTATAATGCCGTAGATAATTACTGGCTGAAAAATATTTTTCGTCGAAAAATTTAAGCACGCAGCCTTAAAATGTCACATGTTTTCGCGAAATGGTCGGTAATTACCGACAGAATAGCCTATTATGGTATGTAATTTGAATTTTGATATTGATCTTTGTACTTTGTGAAACATTATCTTTGGGATGTTTTTGGTATGTTTTGATATATTGTTTGTATGTTTGTATCTTTTTACTCACTTCCTGATTTGAATTTGGATTATATTGTTGTAATGTTTGTTTGTTAAAGATTATATTGTTTATATGTTTGTAATGTTTGTTTGTGAAATGTGAAAATGTGAATGTATTGTGATTGTTTATATGTTTGTAATGTTTGTTTGTGAAAGATTATATTTTGTTTGTGAAATGTGAATGTATTGTGATTGTTTATATGAGTGTAATATTTGTTTGCGAACGTTCAATTATTGTGTAAAATGTATCTTGGACCGTATTAAATTAATATAAATCTGTCAATTTTTTTAAAAAAATTTCGACGGAATACTGACGGAAATAGTGATCCGTCGGGAATGTATCGACCGCATCTACGATACATTACCAACGGAAAACAGTGTTTCCGTCGGTGATCACCGACGGAATATTCTGTCGGTAAATTTTATTTATCGGTGGACTGATATTTCCGATGATAATATTATCCCGACAATTAATATTCTGACATTTTTTTCCCGTCGTAGTTCCGTCGGAAAGACTCAATATTCAAGGTTCTGAGAACCGGACCGGACATCAAACCGGTCGGAGAAAGGGTTCAGAGGTTCAACCGGTTTAACCGGGGGTCCAACCGGTATATAATAAAGCATGTATTTATATAAATATATGAAACTAACAACTTACCCAACTACTTTTTTCAAGATTAGATCAACTAGGTCGAGCATGTGATATGTTTTTGTTAGCAACTCAGTATGGTATTCTTGAAAAACAGATTAGTTTCAAAGAAAAATTTAAATTTAAACCCATTGGATTCAAGAAATCTAGATACGAATTGAAAAATCTTATTAGAAGTTAAAACTATATCACAATAGCATTTGTTCACCCACAAACACTTAAACAGGGGACACTAGTAAAGTACATGTAAAATTACGCTTTCAAATATGTCATATATTGCTGCCTTCATATGCCAGCACGACGACGCAACGAGACTGGAGACGGGGTGAGGCTAGCGGCGGTGAGGCGAGGCTAGCGGAGGCAGGGTGGCGCGGCGAGGCTGGTAGAGGCAAGGCGGTGCGGCGAGAGACTATCGACGGTGACTCTCTTGTAAGCAAACAACAAGTTTGTTCGTTTGAGACTTTGGGTGAAAGTAAACTAGGTTTTTGACATTTTATTTTTCAATTTTTATTTTCAGTAAAAAAAGTAAAATTGCAAAAGGGAAAAAAAATCAAAAAATGAAAAATAAAATAAACCAAGCCGGTTTGACCAGTTTTCCCGATTTGTCCGGTTCACCGGTTCCCGGCCGGTTCAGAACGGTTCGCATTCGGTTCTTGAGTAGCCGATTTTCAGAGTCAACTTGGACCGGAAATCTGGCCGGTTTCCGATTCAACCGGTCTGAGCGGCCGGTCCGGTCCAGTTTTTAGAATATCGATGGAATTCTGTCGGTAATTTTTAGACAATCCTACTGCAAGGATGACTCATCTATTATCAACGAACAGATCAATCCTACTCAGATCAATTAAATTTGAGACAATTAGAAATCTTACAACATAAAACATAAAGATGAAGCTGCAAGGAACAAAGTACGTCATAGAGATTATCAATGGCATTGGGATTGGGTTTAGCTTAATTGTTTGATTAATAATATAATTAATCAGCGCACGCGTGTGCCGGTGGGTGAGAAGGCGAAAGGAATCTGATTTCTTGTACATTATCGCCTCGCTCCTGATCAATCATGGAAACTGTAGTCTCGGAATAATTAATCAAATAATAATGAAATCTGTATGACAAATTTGATTTAACAAAAAAGTTTTATTGATCATCAGGATAAATCAACAAAATACATTTAAAGTCTCATCTTAATAGCCAAGATTTTTAGATTGCTATCTATTAAGAGAAAAATCAATATTTTTAGATTGCTATCTATTAAGAAAAAAATTTCTAATGATACGTTACAGTGATAAATTATCTTTCTAATTTTTCAAGCATAATTGAGTTTCATATTCGATAAATTATCGAATCATTTTTTATCAACGGATGATCTAAGAATTTGTGTTGATGCATCATTTATCACGAGTACTTCTCGATTTATCCTAATGACTAATGGAAAAATTTTTGTACGGTCAAATTGAGTTATTCATTCTCATAATTATAATTAGTCTACGTAAGTTGAATATTTTACATCAACTATAAAAAATGAAAAACTACGACAAAGTGCAATAAATAATTAGTTCGATGAAGTAAGTAATTCTTCAATTAATAAATAATTAATAGAATGATTAATTGATATAAATAATTAGAAAAAAGTAGAGGAGGAAGAAGTTAATGATGCATAGGATTTGAATTACGAGAGATTATAATTTTTGAATTGAAATCAGCTACATAATTTTTAATAAATGTTTAAATATTTATAATTGATTATCGCAGGATGCCATTTAAATCTTTTCCATTGAATTTGAATATTTTGTTTTTTAAATAATTTTTTTTATCATTTTATATTTATTTAAATAATTATTTAATTGATATTAAAATATTATTTTTTTATGCTGAATCAATTTAATTAGATTAAATCTATAGACGATTTCTTTCCGTTGGATAATTTCTTATTTCTTCTTCACAATTTTTATATGAAAATGAACCTTTCGAAAAATTACTATTTTGATCGGCATCAGTTAAGTTGATGGGCCGCTGACAGCCGCCTGATCGAGCAGCAGATTGTGATGGGATGAAAGTGGAAGTGGAGCCCGCGTCGTCCATTTTGTTTGTTTGCATCCTGCAGATCAAAAAGGAATATCATCGCTCGTGTCGGTTGGTTTGGCGGATTTGGAATCAAATTAATTTACAATGTCAAAGTAATTCGGGAGAGAGAGAGAGGGGATGAAAGCGTCAATCAAGCGTTCGCCGTGTGAACTGCGATCCTTCTTCCCACTTTCCCCCCTCCATTAGAATATGATACACATGTCAGCGAGATGCACCTAAACTGAATCCCATCACCTCACTGTTTATTTTATTCCGGATGTGATTTCTCTGGGATCGATCGAAGGGACAGCAGATGATTTTTCCCCCCTTTTTTGAAAGTTTTTAGTGCAAAATAATTTGAGTGGAAGCTGCTAATGCGGCTGCTGCTTTTAATGCTGAGTAAATTTTGGATTGGTGGTAAAGGTGAAGATTATTAAATATACGAGGCAGGTTTGGATTCCTCTCTTCGCCGTCGCTTCCTCAGCTCGCTGCTTCAGCCGGCTTCGTCTCGGTCTCAGATCGTCACCCCTCTCGCCCCTTCCGATAAATCTTTCGCTTTGACAAGGTGTTTTTTTTTCTTCTTCTACCAGGGCTTACTTTTCTCCGCCCCATTAGAGTCTGTTGATCAAGGGGAGAGTGGAGCGGAGTGGATTTGGTGTTGGCAGTGGCATTTTGGCCTTGTGATGGAGTTTGGGGGACGCGGAGCAGCTTTTGGGTGGTCATTCTTGTGATACTGGTTGACGGGATGCAGTGGTAGGGGCTTGGGAACGGTGACCGGCGGAGGTGCGGAGCGTGTCGTGTTTATGCCAGAGCTTCAGTGAATTAGCGGCTACGGTGTTGGGAGGAATGGGAAAAGGATAGATTTTTGTGGACAATCGCGCTGATTTGCTACCTCTTTCCCTTTACCGCTGCTTTTCTGATTCACTGTGAGGGGCGATGGATTCTGGATCTTCTTAATTCGGCGCAGAGATGGAATCTGGCAATGGCTTCTTTCCTCCGAGGAGTGCTGCCTAGATCCCAAGTGGCTCATCGATCCCAAGTTGCTCTTCGTTGGTCCCAAGATTGGCGAAGGCGCTCACGCGAAGGTTTACGAGGGAAAGTGAGTTGCTTGTCCGAGACAAACGCTTCTTCTGAATTCTCCCCAATTGGTTGCTTCCTTGTGTTTATTTTTTCTTCCGTATTCATTTGTTGATGAGCACTTGGTTGTTGTCGGCGCTGTGGTATGTAGGTACAGGAACCACAATGTTGCTGTTAAGGTCATGCAAAAAGGGGACAACCCCGAGGAGGTGGCTAAAAGGGAGGGAAGGTTCATGAGGGAGGTGACGATGCTCGCCCGTGTTCAGCACAAGAACCTCGTTAAGGTTGACCACGCAAATGGCGCTCTTTTGATAGTCTCTTTCTTTCTTTCTTTCATTAATTAGATGGATGCTGTCTAATTCCAGTTTATTGGAGCTTGCAAGGAGCCAGTGATGGTGGTAGTAACCGAGCTTCTTCTTGGTGGATCCCTCCGCAAGTACTTGATAAGTATGAGGCCAAGGAGCTTGGAGCGTCGCGTTGCAGTTGGCTTTGCACTGGATATAGCTCGAGCTATGGAATGCTTGCATTCGCATGGGATCATCCATCGTGATCTAAAGCCTGGTATTGTTCTTTCATGAGCCTTTTAATGCTTATATTTCTCAGAATTACAAGTCCTTTAACTGCTCACTTCTTATGACTGTCAATGCGTTCATTTTAGTTTCGTTCACTTAGTTTCTGCATTCTGCATTGATAATGCCATCATGATGTGGAAGTATGAGATTTGTTTTTTTAATCACCCTTCAGTGCATTTAGATTTTTAGTTTGTGATGTAACTCCTCATTAACCCTAGATCAGTAATTAGTGAAGTTACTTAACATATCTCTTATATGTTTATATCAACAGTGCGATAACTTTCTTGACTTAGTCCTTGAACTCATATGCCTAGAAATTTTTGTTGAAAAAAATATCTTTTGGTTTCAAACCTATCATGAGCCTTGAGGATTTGCTACACCACTGTCTTTTCTGAAAAGAAATTCAACTGAATCTCAATTGTTGCTTGACACTTTTCTTGTGTTCTTCCATTGTCTATCTACTCTCGTAAATGTAGGTAGGTGGACATTGATTTCTTAAGTATAATTATCTGGCACTATAATGAGGTCAATTTGCTAAGAGGTACACATGTTATGAACAGAGGCTCACATAGTGCCTTAGGAGACTCAAATATAAGATACCTTTACACTGTTGTCTTCGATTAGAGTTGGGTGCAACAAAAAAAAAAAAGCTTTCCGCGTCCTTTGATACACTGTAGAAGTTTCTATATTATTATTACTGATTTTGACACTAGGTATTTACATGTTGTATCTTATTAGTTTTTGTCAATAACGTTTGCACAGGGTTGAATTCAAATTAACCCCGTATTCAAATTTGGAAGGTATTGCATATAGATAAAATTAATTTTGACATTAATATAGTGTTGTAATGGAGACAACAATTTAAGATGAATACTAGACTGTGCACTTAACTGAGCACGCATACCTTGATGAAATCTGAAATTGGGGAATTAATGTAAATCATTTTGTCAAAGTATGCACACATTTACTCTTCTTTTTGTGTTTATTATTGTGCAGAAAATTTAATTTGAGTCTATTTATATCACCCAACTCAATTGTGTCATATCTCACTAGTGAGCAGAAGAAAAATTTCTTTGTGATCAATGACAAGGTTATACTTCTAAGATATTGTGTCAACTTGGAAACTAAATCATCTGTAGCCATCTCTTCCATCAAATAGCTACCTAGCTGAATGGATTTTTTTTTGTCTTCTTCGATTCCATTTTGTGGGTCATGAATCTTTTTAGTTTGCGGAACAATTTTCAGTTCCACAACATCTTGTGGGGTTGCTTGTTTTCCATTAAGGGTTAAATGGCATTTTGTGGGTCATGAATTTTTTTAGTTTGTACTTTCTACTTTGTTCGTGTTTGACTTTCGACAAAGGAAATCCTTTTCTAAAAAGTGTGATACCGAGTTCTATGCTTGTGCGGAAATAGTATCCTTTTGCTTCCTTGGGATATTCTACAAAAATGCACTTGTTAGATTTGGTTACTACCTTATTTGCTACTTGTTGTTTGACATAGGCTTCACAATCCATATAAAATATTTCATATGATTTTTTCCCCCATTCCATATGATCCCCCTCCCTCTCTCCCCATTCTATATGAATCATTTCATATGAATTTTGTCAATCGCCTCTAGACTACAACCTAGGAGACAAGCAGATCAGATTGATCATACCTATTCGGCAAAGCTGGATTATTCCTCTCGAATATATTATTGTTGTGGGGTACCTAGTGAAGTGAGTTATAGATCTTTTCCACACTCCTTTCGATGGTCTTGAAATTGAAGCTTAGATAGGTACACTCCACCTCTATTTAATTAAATTGGTTTAATACTTTTGTCTACTAGTGTTATACTTGAATTCATTTAACTTTTCTAAGATTTTAACTTATTCCTCATTAAGTGTACATAGTGATATTTACTAAAATTAGTATTACATGTAATGAATTATTAGAATTCACCTTTGATTTGAGTGGTTAATTTTCCATAACATCGACATGCACAAATTTCAATAGCCTCCCTCCCTCTCTTGTTCTTGTGAGAGTCATTTTTTCTAAGTAAACCAGATTTGCAAATACCATATGATTTGAAATCAAATGACTCTAAACTTCCATCTTTATAGTGTTTACTGATGTGTTGTTTGTTTTAAGTCTGCAATGTTAAACATATGTACACGGTTTATATATTCTTCTATGTTATAACATATTAACTATTTATCATTATAGAGCTAACCCTAAAAAACATTACTTAAATAAAACAAACAACTTATGCTCATAATTTAAAAATAGAATTCTTTATTATCTTAATAAACTGAAATTATAATTTCTTAGAAATTGTCTTCAAGTTTAAGCTAAGCCGGAAGGCAAAGATGAAATATAAGTTCCTACAGCTAAGGCAACAAACCTTGTTCCACCTCCAACTTGTAGGTCTACCTCAGCCTTGGCAAGCTTTCAACTATTTTTGATTCCCCGCACATTTATACAAATGTGAGAACCACATCAAGAATCTGATACCCTAGAGGTGGAAGTTGACAAATTTATCTTATTCATATATATGTATATACTTGAGATGGAAGTCTCACTTCCTCTTCTTCTTGAGTTCCTTTAGTTATATTGTGCAATTCCTCTTGCAATGATTGGTCTTACCTTAGTGGAAGCATTTCCTTGTCTTTGCCACCCTTCCAGATATTTTAGGTCACTAGCCTTGCACTTCTTCTCACTAATAGATTAGGCTTACCCTTGGGCTTGCCCTTTCTGTTGGATTTGGTCTTTTGACCATCAAGAAGGGGGCAGACTGGTACTTCTCTATAACCTGCTTATTAGCTTGTAAGATGTTGAGCAGCTCTGATAGTGTCTTCTCTGTGTTATTCATGTTATGGTTTAACACAAATGAACCAAAGAAATCTGATAAAGACAAAGAATAACATCAACAGACAACTCATAATTCAAGCTGAAGTCTAGTGCATTCAACGTCCCAATACATCTTACAATATCAAGTACATGAATATGTACTGAAGCTCCTTTAGCCATATTTCTCTGAAAAAGTGAATTAGATATCTCATAACACTTGTGCCTAGTCTGCATTTCTAGAGATGATTAATCGTGGCTTATGCGTGTATGGTCTCATGCTGCCTTTATTAGTCAACACTCATAGATGCCAACATCAGACACTAAGCATCTGTGGCATTATTATCTTGCTTCTTGTAATAATCTCTTTAACACTTAAAGATATAAGGTTTGATTATCTATGCCCTTGTACTGTTGCACAATATTTTCTCACTTTTTCTATATGTATGCTGTTGTAATTATACAACCATATTTAAAATCATAAAAGTTCTAGGTCTTATGGAACTAGAATGAGTATAAATGTGAGGCCCTTTATTTAGGACAACTAGAACTAGTAGTGCCAGCTAGGCAGTTCATGTGCTTACTATATCATGATTGATGGGTCAAAAGGCCACATTAATTTGTTTTTTAAGCCTAAACAAACAAAGCACAAAATGTGATTTTCTGGTACATGTAATGAATTCTAGTGGAACTAAGAGTCCTAGTCTCGTTAGGATTCTTAGAATCCTAATCTTTTTTTTTTTACCAATAATCATGTTGAAAGGGGGAAATTATCCTTCATCAGAGAATCCTAGGTAGCCTCTTCTACCTTTATATATAGATTATGACGGAAGGGAATGTTACAAGTGGGCCCTTTATTCTTTATATATCTTTACATAAGCCCTTTGCCTATAACACTCCTCCTTTGCCTGTGACACTCCCACTCTAGCTATTCAAATATATTGTAGAAACTTAGCTTGTTACAAGTTACAACTCTAGTCTGTTAAGGATTTAGTCATTACTAGAAGCTTGGTCATTGGATGCTCAACTCAAATGAGCTCTAATATTGTTAAGGTTATGGACCTATATTTTCTCTCTGCACTCAATGTTGCCACTATTGTGTATATTTTACTCTGTTAGAAAATATGTTCCCTAGAGAAGATGCCTAATTTGCATCAGAGTAATCCATGAGCTGAAGATCACCACGATGATGGAATAAGATATCTTTAACTAGAGCACTTTTCAGATAAGGTAGAATCCTTGTAGTTGCTACCCAATGGTAATTCTCTAGAAATTGATTTATTGTACTAATCATAAATTGTGACAGAAACAATTCAGTTTTCTTCTCTTCTCAATCTTTTTGTACTTCCCCAGATTAGGTAGTGGCTCTCCTTTCCAGGTACTAATCTGACACAAGAATCCATGTGAGAGTATCTGCAATTTTAGTCTTTAGCATTCCTACCTCCTTGAATATATCCAGAATATTCTTGTGTTGTAAAATGTCGATACTCTCTTTTTAGTGAGTAAATAAACCGAGGAATACACAAGTTTACCCAAGTCTAGAAATATTGATGTAGTTAACCTATCCTAATTAAATTGTCACGCCCTTAGAGGACTATATTTACTCGAAAATCAGACAACATCTCCCTGTATAACGGACAATAAAAACTTATATACATCATCTCACACATATCATAATAAGCACAACCATACAGTTTATCTACATCCAAATATTAAATAATAAAATAACCAAAATTCTATAGAGTTAATGCAAATAAACCGAAAATCCACGACATAACTACAAGTCCACCAAAAAATGATAAAACACTGACACGTCCACTGACGAAACCAAATAAGATCTCTGGAAAATATAAAATAACTCAAACTAGAAAACTCGACAATAAGGGACAGCAGATGGATCTCTCCCGCAGCACGAGACGCAGCTACCTACTACCTGAAACAAAAAGAAAAGCAAGTGGTGGTGAGTCCGGGGTCGAACTTTGCGGATATAGTGAACAGATAAATACATGGTATAAACAAGGTAACTAAAGCAGATAGTAACAAAGTATACAATCTCAGAAAAGTAGAGTATACAATAAATGCAAAAGCATATCTACGGGGCATGATCAGAGACCCCCATACCAAGTCGATAAGCTGCTCGTACTATTGAGTAGATTCAGGTCAAATAACCAATGCAAATCAAATAAGTATATGCATGTCAATCAAATACAACAATCAAAGCTCAAACAAGTGCAAGATGAACCGTATGCACATGAGCAAAGACATGTGTCAGCCCTATACAGTAATCTACGACCATCACATCACATCTGTGTGGTCGACTTTTCAAGATCTATGACAAGAAATGCTAGGAGAATCACCTCAATCCCGAACCCCAAGAAAAGGAATAGCGGACAGGATATTGGGAGAATCACCTCAATCCCGAACCCCAATAAACAGGGCAAGCACAACCGGTCACATCACATCACTCTTGATCAAGGAGGAGGAGGCTTTGGCGTTTTAGGGCTTGCTGCGGCAGTGGGTTGCGAGGAAGAAGAAACCGCCCGATGCGGCGTGCCGCGTCGAGGAGAGAGTGAGAGGGAGAAAAGAATTTTGTGAGAAGAAGTAAAAAAATAAGAATAGGGTTTTTATTAATAAAAATTAATATGCAATTTTGCAAAAAAAAACCCCCTCCAATTCTAGCTTATCCCAATTAAGCCCTTAACTTAGGGTTTTTTTTCATGTTTACCCCCTTAAAATTTCTATATTTAACATAAATCATCGCTAATGATGATAATATCTTCTATGTAGACAATAAAACTATGAGATGAGTATAACACAACACTCTTTGTCATGCCATATTAGAGATTGCTTCACTTCATAGATAGAGAGACTTCTTTAGCTTACATACCGAACTAGTCTCCCCTGAGGAGCAAACCTTGGAGGTTGCTTTTATAGACCACCTTCGAAAGATCACTATGAAGGAAAGAGCTGATAAAGAGGCCAGTGAAAGACAATAGTTAATCAAAGCAAGAAGCGGACTGAAGTGAATCTTGATTACCGGAGAGAATACATTAAGGTGGGCAACACTATCAATCTGAGTGTACCCCTATGCACCAAGCAAACATTAAGTTGATCATCAATACTATAAGGTGAACACTTAATAAAGAAAATTAGTTGGCAACGTTATGGACTTCCCTAGAGGAAGAGGAAATAGTTTCTAAGAGCTATTAGAGTGGAGTGCATCCATCTCATTGATTATACCCTGTTTCTACCCTGGATATGAAAGTTCCACTAAACTATTATTGCGAGCTGACTGTGAGGATGAAGAGAATATAAAGGTAGAGTATTTAGGCGGTAAAAATGCATAGGATATAAAATGAGATAATGAGAAGTAGAACACTAGTGAGTATCTTTATGAAAAGCTATGAGAATGCCCAAATCATAGGGGGATACGAGACAACGACTAACAACTGGGGAGCAAGAGAATCTCAAGGAGCTGTTGGAGTGTCTCCAAGGAGGGATCATCAACTGTAACCTGCAAGGTGTTGCCTTAGTTGGTGGCACAACAATAACAAAACAAATAAGTGGTGAGTCAATATAGGGTGGTGGAGGGTCTAGAGACAATGAGGTAGGAATAGGAAGAACTTCCTACATTGACTCTTATAAAGATAGTGTAGAGGAAAAGAAAGGAGTTGATTCAAAAAAGATCCTATTCAGAGAGAGATAAAGTTTTGATGTACCTCAGGAGAGTAATATTAAGAATTTTTTATGATGATTATAACCTTTAAAAAAATGCACTTCATGGATCGTAGAGACAACTTATCATGACTAAGGGACACCAAGTGAACAAAGTAAGTGCAAATCTGTGGTGGTGAAAAGAATATATAATGTCTTTTAGAAAGAGAATAGTGAAAGAATTTGCTTTTCGGATCTTTCATTTTGCTACACTATTTTACTAGTGTAGGTGGACATGATGATCTGTGAAAGATATCATGATTCAAGAGAAATGGTTAAAAAGAATGATGACAAGATAGAGACTATAGATTGATTTTTAATTTTAGTATAAGAGGAACAGATAGAAAAACTTGGTATGATTTTTCATTAGGAAATGCTAGATCATCCAAGAATGGTCATCGATGAAGATGACAAGATATTTAAAACCAAAGGTAGAGTTGTAAATAGTGAAGAAGCATGCTTATGAACACGGCTAGGGAAAGGGGATCTAGTATGTTTACCTAACTGATATGATTTACATTCAAGAGCTTGAAGATTAGAAATCATTTGTTTATGTTTCAAAGGGAGGGATGACTAAGATGATTGTGAAGTCAGAGGGGAGAAGGTGAAGACACGAGAGATGAAGACAATGGTGGAACCCAGTTGGTACAACACATTGGATTTATACCCAACGCCAATTGCCTTGCTTGTCCTTGAATCTTGAATAGAAACAAAAGTGACATCAAAGGTGATAGAGCAATTCAATAATCTAGTATGTTTTTGATAGACAATATATTCATCAGAGATTTAGGATTTAAATAGTAAAGATAAATATAACGTGTGCGAAGCCGATATCTCCGATGCCTTTAACCAATAAGTGAGACCCATGACAATTATTGCATTGATAGTATGTGTGGGTGATCCAAGAGAAAGAAGATATATTACCACCATGGTTGCAAGCACCTAGCTGTGCCGGTTGATATGAACAAAATTTATTGTTCTGTCCACTGACCGACACTGACATAGGCATCGCGACCTCACTTTTTTTTTACTATTTCCTTTTTTCCAATTTTTAATTTTAGACAACAAATTTTATTTTTTAAATAGGTAATTCCTTTCACTTATTAATTTTTTTCTCTTTCGTCCATTAATTTTTTTTCTCCTTGTTAATTTTTCCTTCCTTATTCATTAGTTGCTCCCGTCCATCTGTTCATCAAGGTAAATGGTGAGGAAAAAAAAATCTCTTTAACCTTTTTAAGGATGGTTAGTTTTTTTCTTTCCTTTATCTCTTCACAAGGTAAATAGAGAAAAAAAACCTCTTTAGGGATGATTATATTTTTCCCTTCTTCATGTCCACGAGATAAATATAAAGAAAAAAACCTTGAATGATGTAAGAGATAGACTATTAAGAAAGATAAAAAAAATTAAATATAATATAATTTCTAACTTTATAAAGGATACTACTACTAATGAACTAAATTATTCTATATATAAATTTGGTTTAATTTTAAATTGATCAAAATAAATCCAAATAAATCTAGTTTAAACCTACTTGATCTTGCCATGGATTTCAGTTAACTTTAAATCGACTTTAATTCAATAATCATCAAATATTTCATAAGCTCAACATTGAACATCTCAATTATAGTTTAAAAATACTAAAATTGTATCAACACGGTACGATATGATACTGAAATTATTTCTGATCATAAATCGAAACTCCAACACTACCCAAAATCTTAAACCATAATTACCACTAATATGTATAGAGAGATTTTGGTATAGGATCAACTGGGACGACTTTGAGGTTCGAGATAGGCAAGCATTGGTAATGACTATGGAAAAATAAGGTGGCCACCTAGGATGAAGCACTTATAGTAGTTTGTTGAAGCCGAAGAAACCTCGAGCTATCAGAGTGACCTCGAAACTCTGAGATCCTAAAAGATGAGATGAAACTCTAATGACAATAGACAGATGTGTTGTTGATGTATCCTAGATTTTAGGATGGGCCTACTAGATGGACTGAAGTTGGGCTGGATTGCTTCAATAAAAACTCAATCAAGTGAATAGGATCCACTGGGACGACTCTTAGGTTCAAGAAGAAAAACTTAATCAAATGCAATAAAGATCTCATCTCAAACCTCTCTTGTACCATGACCATATATATAGTCATAGATTTCTAGTAGTTTATCTTTGTTGAGAGCCCTGAGAATATGCACCTTTTACCAAGAGGGGCAAATCTTATCTTTACCCGTCGTGATTCTTATATAATTCATGATAACCAAATAATTGTCTTTCTTTCAACTCAATATTGAGTCATGTTCACCAACATCAAAGTATACTAATCCACATACAAGATACTATGGCAATCTCAAGTTTGAACATTACATACAATATTGTGAATTTCTAATGTTTCGAATAATGATCCACATGCTCATAGAGGTCCAACTACCATCCAACTCCAGCACATGCTCACAAGAGGTCCTCCAAGGCCTGAATGGCATGCTTTGACTAACCATCTACCCAAGAGTGAAAGGCAATGTTAAGTCTCAAACCAATGCCCAAAGTCTTTTGTAGACACTAAAAATCTCAAAAAGTGAATCACGGGTCATAGTCAAAACTGATATTCAGAGAATTATTGAGGTCTGACAATGTCTTAAATTAGTACCTACTTGATCCACCTAATTGAACTTGCGAGCAGGCGGAAAGTGGGCCAAGTTAGGACAGTCAACCACAACTGAGGTTGATTTGTTCCTCTTTCTTAAACTTGAGAAGTCCAGTGAATACACAACTTATCTCAGTATCTCAGTACACTGTCTACATCACAAGAGAACACTTGCTTTGTCTTGTTCTCTAACTACTTAGCAACTATTGCCTTGGACCTCGCTCTAAGGTGCAAGCACATGCAAAAAAAGTGTATTCATTCCTTGATGTTGCTGCCACTAAACCCATTTCTGGGAAGTGAAGCACACGAGAAAGGTATTAGGAGGATTCTTGGCGTAGATATGGCTCACACATGAGGTAAGAGGCCGTTCAACAATGGAATTAACAAAAGATCATGGTCTTGGAAGGAAGGGAATAAACACAAGGAAAAGAATCATGTGAAAGGATTTCAAGCTAGCAAAGTAAAAAATCACTAGAAATCTCGGGGGGAGGGAAATTCATGATCGACAATGGTTTGCACAGTGGAAGGCATTGCAAGCTAGGGAGAAGATGGGTCTTCGATAGGTGTTTCAGGCTATGAGGTCTAAAAAATGATACAACAATACTATCACAAGTCTATTCATCAATAAAAGTATGCAAGATCTATAATAAACATCATATCAATCTACATTCTTATGCATATGACTCATCCTTATAAAAAACAATGGGTAGAACACCCGAATCAACCAACAAGGTCTCTTAAGGATAAAATTGTTGTTATTTTACATGATTCTCCAATTATGCATTATTAGTCTTAGCTCTCCATGATGCCTATGCTCAATTGCTAATGGCTGAGAATGAATTGAAAAAAGAGGATTGAAAGATAAGGCAGAAACCACACTTTGGAAATTCCTAACTGTATAAAGACGATTTTGATACCACAAAATTTTGGAAAAAGAGAATATCATACTGCATTCATTAATGAGATAATGTTCATTATGTGTGTATATATAGAGTCATGATCAAGCCCTAAATTTGCCTCCAAGGCTATGGTGCAGCGGAAGGGTGACTAGTTGTCTCCCAAGCACCTGCGGTTCGATCTCTAGTTACGGTGAATTTTGCAGAAATTTTTTCTCCAAATGGGGCGCGCAACCGTGGGAAGTTGGGCTTTTGGACCGTCCGCCGCAAGCGCTTCTCAATTTATCCTAATGGCCAGTGGGAACTTCCCTGGGGCCGGGTCACTCATCCCAGGTTCAACGTTACCCAACCTGGTTAATATTTTTTTTTATGATCAAGCCCTAAATTTAGAATTACTAACATGGGACTTAACCTGCTAGACCAATAACCTATGAAAATCAATACCTTGAATTGGGTCCACTGTTCTATGAATGACTTAGGTTCTTCTATTTCTAATTTTATGTAACTTCGTTTAGGTAAGGCAGAAGATATGTTGAATGTTGTTCATGTTTTAACTCAACTTATGCATACCACTTTTCTTAACTTTTATGCTTGTATGCATACTTATTTTCCAAACTTTTATGCTTATACACGTGTCATTTCTCCTAACTTTCATGCTTATATATGTGCCACTTTCCTAAATCGATTTATTATGTTTTTATTTTTAGTGCTTGAATTCCCTTCCTTTTGTCTCCTTGCCAGAGAACATGCTATTGACAGTAGATCAGAGGACAGTAAAACTTGCTGATCTTGGTTTGGCCAGAGAAGAAACATTAACAGAGATGATGACTGCTGAAACAGGAACATACCGTTGGATGGCTCCTGAGGTGCATCAGAATTCTTAATAAATGCTTATACTATAATATATTTATGCAATATTGATAACCATTTAATGGATAACCTACAAAATATTTTCACAGTTATACAGCACTGTAACATTAAGACATGGGGAAAAGAAACATTACAATCACAAGGTGGATGTATACAGCTTTGCAATTGTGTTATGGGAGCTTCTCCACAATCGGCTTCCTTTTGAAGGCATGTCCAACCTGCAAGCAGCTTATGCAGCTGCTTTCAAGGTACGGCACTTTGCTGTTTTTGAATTGCAATGTTTCTATGTTATTGAAGTTTAACTGTTTGATGGTTGCTGGTTATTGTCTTAGAACTTCAGGCCAAGTGCGGATGACCTTCCAGATGAAGTGGCTCTGATCTTAACTTCTTGTTGGCAAGAGGATCCCAATTCACGCCCCAACTTTACCCAGATAGTTCAGATGCTTCTACAATATCTTTCCACTCTTTCACCACCTGATCAAGTGATCCCTCTGCGTGCCTTCAGTTCAGAGAATGCAGTTTTACCACCTGAATCTCCGGGTACAAGTTCTTTGATGGCAGCTCGAGATGAAGTAGGCGATACTACCAACGGTGGCAGCGAGGGCAAAAGTTTTTTCTGCTTTGGACAGTGCTTTTAGCCACTTACTACATATATGAAACCTTGAGGCCCTGCAAATTAGTTTCGCAAATGCTCAGACATGCGTCTGCTAACCCATGTATGGGATGAAACATGCTGTCACCTTGTTTATAAGACAAATATCATTTTATTTCCACAGGTTGCTTAAGTTGCATGCCAAAATACTGGTGGTGAAATGGCTGAGAAATCTTTTGTTTACTGAGCGTTCAGAATTTTTGAGTTCGGTAAATGTTCAGGATGTCGGTTGAAGTAACTATGTGAAATCATATTTTGGACTCAGTCAATAGGTGCAACTGGTGGTCTGATCTCGTTTACTACAATTACTTTAGAGAATGCAAATATTTTGTATTATACAAATTGTTATTAGTGCAGAAAGTACTATATCGATTCTATATTTTAATATTTGGATGCATGGTCAGTCTAAATTTAGTTTGTCTTGTAATCTATAAGGATGTCAAATGTGGAGGTGCATGTAACTTGAGAGAGGACAAGTTTTGGTAGGAAGATCTAAGTAGAGTGCTAGACAATGGCAATGGGAAGACCTAATGGATACTCAGCAATGGAAGTCCTAGTGGATCAGTTGAAAGTTAAGCATTTGATAGTGAAAGTCTTGGTGGTCAGCCGGAAACTTAATACTTGACTATGGAAGTTTCGGTGAATAAAGTGAGCTGAACAGTTGGCAAAGATAAAGTACTCGAGGTACCAAGTGAAGTAAAGTTGAATTTTGAGTAACATGTGTTATTGGAAACCTTCAACTTGTATTGGTACTTTTTGTACACTAATTTTGTATCGCAAAAAGCTACTTGATGTTCTAGACGATCGGAAGGAGTTCAGGCTACCAGACAGAGATAAGTTTGATTGATCGAGTCGAGAACTTCTGAAGATCAGAGCAAGGTCCGGGCATTTCGTAGTGGATAGCAAAGCATGATGACTCGCCATTGATAAAAAGCTCCTCTCCATCTAGGCTGAGCTATTGGATGGGATTGGTATTGCGAACTTGGCTACGACGGCACGACTCAGGCACATGTTCGATGGATCAACCTAAGAAAGGAGTATCTTGTGCTTATCGATTTTTTTTTCAGAATGTAAGGGATCAAGAAACCTATGCCCTACTAGCCGACTACTCTAGAGGTGAGTTCGATCGGGATTGGCTAGTGATGTGATCGCAGATGTCCACCTATCAAAGAATATGCTTATGAGTCTTTAAACAACTATACAGATATACTCGAACATGGACCCAATTGAGATATATACTCGGCTACATCCAACATAGTGAACAACATATGATCAACAATACAAATAGACACTTTTAACAACCCATCAAAATTAATTCAATGCACACACTAGTGCTTGTTTAGGGTTGTAAATCCCTTTTTGAGGAAATGAACCTTAAGGGATTAAGTAATAGTGCCGGTAAACTCGCATATTATAAATAGACACCCAAGGATTAAGTAATATACTCATGGATGAAGGCCTAATTAAGGGATTGAGTTAATTATCAACAAGAAATTGCTGAAAATTAGAATCATGGGAAATTAAATAGTTCTTTTATTTTATTTCTATATAATTCAAATATTCATTTCTTTTAATCCAACTAATGTTGAAATAGAAAGGTGACCGATTTAGTCCATGAAAATTTCATATTAATCATCGGAGTAAATTAAGGAGCACAGATAAATTTTGATAGACAATCTAAGTTTTTTTTTTTAATGTAATTCACCCTATCCTTATGGGATAGACTAATGATTAATGCGTGGATATTACCATCTTGAGATCTGGAGGTTAAAATTTGACAAAGTCAATATGCACTAACTACAACATCTATAATAGTCTTTATAATTTATTTCCTCCTAATCCTGACGTGGATTCTGAGACAAATTATCTTTTGCCGTATAGTATGTAATGCAGTTTTACTGGGCTCTGGGAGCAAATAAAGCAAATGGGATCCTCTGTCCCAAAAAAACTCTCTGTCCCGCTTGTCCTGTTCCCGGCGACGGTCGACGAGTCGTCCGATCGCCAATCGGGCACCACCGATGGATTTTGATCGTCGTACCGAATCAAATGATATCCTAGAAGAACGGTAAATCGGTCGGAATCGCTGCAATTGCAATTATTCGGATTCGACGGTGAATCCAGCAAGATCGCAATTGCGGCGATCCCGACTGGTTTATCGTACTCTCAGGGTATAGTTTTGTTCAGGGTGGCGGCCGGAGGTCGCCAATGATATCCGATCGGCAATTGGACGACTCGCCGACCATCGTCAGAAAACGAGATAGGTGGGATATAGGTTATTTTTGAGACAAAGGATCTGCCCTCCAAATAAAGTGGGTTTGTTTGCTTCTGCCATTCAGAATTCTGACCAAATGTCACGAATAAAAAAAACCTTCATGATCATTCCCTTTCTCTCTATAAATACCCCCTCAAATCCCTTCCACTCCATCCCACCCCACTTCACAAGTCCTATGTAACGATTTAATTAAATTACGGCAATATTATTCGATGGAGGAAACCGGCGGCGCCGGCTACCAAAAACCACCTCGCAGCGGCGGCAGACGCGGCGGCGGCGGCGGCGGCGGCATGGAGACCGGCAAATCCGACGTCGGCACGCGGTACCGCGGCGTCCGGCGCCGACCGTGGGGCCGTTATGCGGCGGAGATTCGCGACCCGCTGTCAAAAGAGCGCCGGTGGCTCGGCACCTTCGACACCGCCGAGCAAGCCGCCTGCGCCTACGACATCGCCGCCCGCGCCATGCGCGGCATCAAGGCTCGCACCAACTTCCATCACCCTCCCCCTCCTCCTCCTCCTCTTCTTCCTCCCCCCGCCGTGCCACCGCCGGACCGCTGGCCGAATAGCAGTTACAACACACTCCTCCTCCGCAACCTCATCAACTCCTCTCCTTTACGCCCGCATTCTTATAATTCTCCTCCTCCTCCTCCTCCGCGCGATATTATGCCATGGCATTCCTTGCGGTAACCTCGTCGCAAATTTCAGTTAATCCACACATCATTTTGAATTCTACTCATTCAACTAATTAACCAACTAACATACATATAATTTTGTTATTCAGTAAATGCTTCTTCTTCTTCGGACTTGTCGTGCCTCATGCCGCTGCAACATGATCAGAAGAAGCCTACCTTCACCAACCCCTGTTCTTCATCATCAGCACCACCACCACCACCACCGCCTGTCGCTCCTAAGCTTCGCCTGGCTGATCAGATCGAGGAGTTAGACGAGGAGGATGACGACGAGTTTTATTTCAACTTGCAGACTGAGCCACCGGAGTCAGGACTGCTACAAGAGATCGTCAACGGCTTCTACCGACCTCGGACCGCGATAATTCCGACAGCACCAGCAACCCTAAACCCTACGATCATCCTGAAGCTAACGTCGATGGCACGCCGGCGATCCCACAAGGTCTGTTGGAGGACGTCGTCCAGTTCCCGGACTTGTTCGCGATGCATGCCATCGATCGTGGCATGTAGAATATAACTAACTAATTAAATTAAGCTCTGTATTTTATTTCTCTGTGATTTGAAAGCTTCCTTCTGCATGCCCAACAAGGTCTTTAATTTGCACGCGTTTCAAAGCTGGTTTTGGCCAGCATGCGTATCTATATATTAGACCATCATTAAATGGGAAACAATAGTATATATAATTACAATCTTCATATTATTATTTTTTATAAAAGATGTATAATATATATATAAAAAATGAAGTGATGTGAAAGTAGGCGAGAGAAATTAATTGGTAATAAATAAGGCATATTGAACATTTAATTATAATTTGACATTAGCAGTTCAGAATGTCGACTATGGGTGTTGTGTTACTGCTTTTTGAAAAAGTAGTAAAAGCAACGCAGGCTTTGTCGAGTACTGTTATACCTACACTTTGGGTTTGGGATGAGAGAATATATATAATTCAATATCGGGAAAATATAAATAAAAAATAAAAATATAATTAATTTATTAATTTAAAGAAGACCTCCATTTAACACTAAGCCTTGGCTTTTAGGTTGAAAATTATTTTTTAAAAAAATAATAATACTAAGTAAATAATAAGAATATTTTTAAAAAATAAGTATTGAATATTCTAGTAACAAAATTTAACTTCTAGTGTCAATTGTTTTTATAAAACAATCATTAGTTTCAAAGGTACTGTTTGAAAGTTGAAACGCTACTTGATATTTAGACTATAACCATAATTGAATACAAAGATAATATAACTTTTAGATAATAACACTATAAAAAAAATATTCCATATAGGAGTGATTTTTTTTTTACTTTCAAGAGCGATTATAGTATAATGGAAGAACATTAAATTATCACCTAGATATTTATGTGTTTCCTTCAAATGGAGCACGCTATTAATAATATTGAATTTTTAGATTGTATGTTGCGAACGTTTCTCGATGATTCATCTTGTCAACTAATGAAAATTTTTTATGATTCATTATATGTTTTTTAACAAAAAAATAAATATTCACATATATGCTATAAATTTCTCTCTTACCATTCAATGGTCTATAGCATTACACAAACCAAATGTCTTTAAATTGATTCATAGGGACACAATTGATGTACTTAATATCACATTTTAGCATTATAGACAAATCCAACATAGCTCATTACATTCAAAGCTTCCGAAAAAAGAGTCAACATTAAAATCGACCATAATATTTCAATTAAGGAAGATAATAAATTTCCCCCCGTACAGACACAAAATAGCCCCTAACTCTGACTTTGCTCCAGGCTTCCGCATGCTCCTTTCATGCGCAGATTCTTGTCGGTGGATTCAACATCACGTGGCCGCCAGCCGTATCCGTCGATATCCACGCACCTGACCATTGCAGATCCTTGCTATAAAAAGAAAACTGGCGGGCGTTGGCGGCGTTGGCGGCGGCCGTATTCTTCGATTGCATGCGGAGAGCCACGGCGCCGGGGGCCACGTACGGCAAAGGCTATTATAAATTTTGTATTTTCGTATTGTATGTCATGTTTTATTGGCGAATGAGGGATTTATAGAAATATACTCTAGCCATTGGTCAAGGCCGTCTCAAGGTTTTTTGAGATCCTAGACAAAAAAAACATTTTTTAACCTTTAATATTTTTTTAAAAAATAAAAATTCTCTCACCCTTTTCCGTTTGGACTTAAACCTACACGAATTTAAATTTTTTTTGAAAAAATAAAATATTAATTTAAAAATAAGTTTTTATAAAAGTTTAATTAGTTTTCTGGCCTTTGTTTTAGATGTAAAATTATTAATTAAATCTTTATCTTCATTTGATAATAAATGTTTTCAATCGATAAAATTGCTAAATTATTTAATATTTCTTAAAATATTATGAACATAAATGAGACTTTATTAATTTTAATTTTGAAAAATTTCTTCCTACTAAATATACTAATATATATAATCAATAATATTCTATAAGTTATTCATTTGTTAAAAAAATAATTATTTTACAAGGTCTAATATCTTTTTTAATTCAGGTTTTATTATTTCTCTCAAAATTTTTAATTCTAAACATAAATCTAAATCATTGTTAAAAAGTTTTCAAAATTTAAACATTTTAATTTTAAAAAATTATCATCAAGCATTTTTTACTTTTCTAGATCATCATCAAGTAGACATATTTATATTCAAATAATAATAAAAAAATATAAGTCTCTACTACTTTATCAAAATAAAAAAATTAAAATTAAATGAACAATAAAATCTGATTTTGTAGATATCGATCCTTCTCTCTCGTGAAGAAGAATAGAGTCAATTGAACAATATAATAAAAAAAATAAAAAATCACAATCCAACCAACAAAAAAAACCAAAGATGGCCACCAAGTCCAGCTACGTCCAGCAACGAAGATAAAGAACACAAGAACTTGATATTCCATTAGATTAGATATAATGGCGTATTATTAAATTAGTAATGGGTATAATAATAATAAAATATGGTTGGAAAAGACAAATACATAATTAAATTGTAGATTGCAGCCATGTGTAAATGCGACGGGAATTCGAAGAGCATTGCATGTCCGCATGATGATGGTTAATAGCTTGACAATTAAATATTAATGTATACAAATAATAAATTGCAACCATAAAAACCAATGGAAGATCTAACGGTAATAGAAAGATAAATAAGGATTTTTATTGTCACGCGAAGATAAATTTTACAGGATTTGTAAAGAATGGAAAATTAACAAGACATATTTTCTCGTGCATTTTGGAAAAAATATCAAAATTATTAGTCTGAGAAGATAATAGTAGTTGTAACTGTAATTACCCAATGGTAGGTGCTCACAGCAGCCGGATTATGGAATCAAACCGTTGATGCTGCATGTAATTGCAACAATAATAACTTGGCAATTAAATACTTTATAAAAATACTAAATAAAAATTTATAATTATAATGGGCCCCAATTTTATTGAGGCCCAGGCACAGGCCCTTAACGGTCTATGCCTTTAGCCGGGCCTGGGCCCTCAACCCGTCTGGGTTATCCCGATCAGAATGTCAGGATTCCTCTGACTTCAAACACTGTGGAATTAATTACATGCATGACGTCGAACTTAAGTTTATGAACAGAGGCATTAATCACTACAACCAACAATTATATATATAGTATACAATAAGAAATTAATTAAGCAAATGAATGAATGAGTGCTCAATATGCCCTGATGGATCGGCTTCGTCCGCAATCCGGCCGCAGAATATTGGAGTAGGGAATGAAGGTAGGGTAATACGAATACGTGCTCGTCGCCAGCTTCGTTAGATCTCTCTGCCTGAACGAGTAAACGTAGGCTTCAAATTGTACGTTGAACACCAGCACCATCCCTTTCTCCTCCCCGCCGTCGCATACCAACATCGTCCCCACGTTTTTTGCCTTCTCCATGTCATACATTACAAACTCCTCATTCAGCTTCACCCATGAACGATCATCATCAGTAGTAGACCATCTCCAAATCGTGAACGTGCCGGAACGCCGACGGTAATGCACCAGGCACAGCCACGATTCCTCCCAAACTGCCACGCTGATTTCGTCGCCCGACTCGACGGCGCCGTCGTCGGGCTCGGGCATCGCGAGAAACTCGACGGCCCCCGTGGCGATCTCGTATGACAACACGTAGGGATCGGATGTCGTATACCGAAAGCAGTTGGAGGCCCAGAAAACGGCCCCTCGGTGCACCACCGGGTTCCGAAAGTTCATGTTGCGGTGGCCCTTGTTGATCATCTCGTCCCTCGTCCAAACCTGGGCCGCCGAGTCGTACACGCGGCACCGGGAGAGGTTGGACCAACCCCCGTCGGGTGTCAGGCAGACGAGCTTGTAGTCACCGGCGTTGGTGAACTCGACGGCCAAGTTGGAGTGCACTGCGCCGTCGTCGGGGGGAATACGGATGAGCCAGGAATCGCCAAGGACGGGGTTATAGGCGCAAATGCTATAGGAAATAGTGTCCTTTGTCAGGTAGAAGATGAACCGCCGGCGGAGCAAAGGATCCTGCCGTCGTGCAGGCGGGGAGGATATCCAAGGAGGCCCGGGGGAGTCCGGCGTCCGGATCGAGGAGGAACAACTGCAAGCGAGAATACTTGTTGTCGACCAAGATGGCGGCGGCGGCGGCGTTGTGGTGAGATTGCATGAGGTGGAAGAGGGGATCGGAGGTGATCATGTCCTTCAAGGACTTGGAGACGAGTTGGAGGCGGGCGAGGTTCTTGGCCGGGAGGTAGGAGAAAACCTCCGCCAATTGATCATAGTTGAGGATTTCCTGGTCGCCGGCGGTGGAAGCGGCGCTGCTATTTCCTAGTTGAAGATTGTGGTCGGCCATTGATAGTGCAGAGAGTCTTCAGAGCTAGGCAATTAATCAATGTGGATGTATGTGCAGACATCTATCTTCCTATAAATAGATGTTCAAGAAGATATTGAAGTCTAAATTCCGTTGCCAACAAATTGAGAAAAAATTTCTATTCAGTTTTTAAATTCTATGCCAAAAATAGAAAGAAATCTATGGGAAAATAAAGTAACTTCCGTGTTTTTTTCCTTAAATTTAAATTTACCAAAACAATTTTATACTCAATTTATCAGGACTAATTTATATAAAAAATAGTTTAGACTAATCATAATGATTGGATAAATTTTATTTTGACTATTTCCTTCTCTCTTTTTTTTTTTTTTCAAATTTACCCTCAAAATGCAATGGTATCTTAACTTTCCCACATTAATTCGCAACTAAAAGAGTCTAATCATAGAAAATGTATAATTTTTTATGAGAAAATTATTACTCTCTAGATTAATTCCTATTAAAACATTGGAATTTTTAACTTTATTGTATTAATTTACCTTCGTGAGTTTTTATATATTTTATTAGAATGAATTAACTGATCTAAGTTTGAAACTGACATGACTTATTTAATGTCCAAAGTTAATAACTACAATTTTAAGGTATAATTAGGATGTCAAGGTCATGCATGGTTTTTTTTATTAAGATAGACCATAAAATTAAATATTAAAATAAATTAAGTAAATTGAGACGTATTAGACAATATAAAATATTGTTTAACTTAGCAAAATTTAAATTCATTAAAAATATTTATAACATAATAAAAACATAATTGTAACTAATTAAATTTAAAAAGAAAAAGTAAATCTAAATTAAGAAAAAATAACTTACAGCCTCAATTAATTAACCAGCCAAATAAAATTTTAATTATAGAAAATAAAAAAAATTGTGCTATTAAAATAAAAGTAAATTTTAATTAATAATTGATGCTTCTTTATGATTATAAAAATTCGAAGCGTGAGTTTCATTTCGCTTTGGGCATTGCTCGTAAAGAAGGGAGGAACAGGAAAACGAAACCCTAACTCTACATGTCCTAGGAAAAAGTAAAAAAACCTAGAGGAGATTCTACGGATGATTGACCTAACATGGCAACTACCACCTCTAAGTCCGCCGGGATACCGTACTTCTCACAGGCGACTTGGAGGGTCTCTAACTTAACCCTAGAAGAGATGATATCATACCACTCCGGGCGATAGATCTGTTCCTCTAAGGAATCTTCGCTCTTGCCTCGGTCCTCTTCTTCTTCTCTACTCGACTCATGATGGTGAATGAAAGGAGTAAACAGAAGAAGAAGACTTACACTGGGAGGGGTTGCAGCGGCAGGATTAACAGAAGGTGAACGAGGAAGGTGAAAGCAGATAAGGCAAGAAGGCCAAATGGTGCCATTGCACCCGCTTTTAGAGAGAGAAGTCGCCCACATGTGTGCAATGGGAGCGCGACATGTCAATGACGTTGATTGGGCATCCCGAGTCGCCACCATCCTTTACGGGCGTCGCTTCGCATGGCCCTGCGGCGTGTATCAGTGGGAGATCCCCGCGCAGAGAATGGCGAAGTACGTGGCGAAGCTACATTCGTTAGACCACCTTATCGCTATTAAGAGACCTCATGCGCTTTTAAAGGGTCATGGGCAGCTATCATTGTTATACTTCGAAAGTTGCAGAAGCCTTTTTGGTAGACTAATTCAAAAAGGGATTGCCTCGGATCCAGGGACGAATGTTTCGATTCCTCGGACCCAACGTGTCGCCAATGAAGTAGTAATGGGTGGAGGAACCCGCCATAACATAGCTTCTTCGTTATACCACTAGTCTAATCAGTTAACCACACTTCCTTCGATTAGACTTGAAGGGAGAGACTTGTGATGGGGTTGAGCACCCCGTGGTTGACACGTGGACCGAAGAAGCTATTTGACAAAATCCACCGAGTCTGGACGACTCTCTCTCTCTGACCCACGAGACCCCCTCGGGAAGGTAGACGCCCGATACCACCTTGGGCAGGCCTGCTCTTGAGATCACCCCAAGAAGACATATGCCCGAGATCACCTCGGGAGGTCAAGTCCCCGAGATCAACTCAGGAAAACAGACGCCCAGGACCCTCCCGGGCTAAAGGACCCCGAGATCACCTCGGGGTAGCAGAGCCCAAGGATCAGCCTATCCTATGATCCAACCCCAAGTAACTGTCCCTTTCCTTCGGATCTGCGGATAATTACCACCAATAATTATGAGATAATCATGGTCCATAATACGCGGCCATTAAACCCTAAATTATAGCAACAACCCGGATTTAATCGCTGCAAGGACCGTTACAAGGATTATCTAGTAACTAACAATTGAGGGGAGGTGGAGAAGAACGTGGGGGCACGTGTGACTGCCGCCTCGTGTATAAAAGGTACTCCAACCCCCTGGGAAGGGGGTTACATTCATCCTATTCATACTTCTCCTTACTTCTTTCTCTCTCAGAGACTCTCGGACTGACTTGAGCGTCGAAGTGGGTTCCGCCGGACAATCTCCGGCGTGTTCCCATTAACGCTCGTGTTACTCTCACGGGGTAGGAGCTCTTTCCCTCTCGTCGTCATCCTTCTGGGTTGAACTCTGGTGACTGGTCATCTGCGTTGATTCTTTCCGGAACAAATGTTATTCAAAACATAACGTATAAGAAAGATCTATCTCTATCTCTACTCTTAGTCTTTCGATCTCCTCTTCTTGAACAATCATTGCTCTAAAAGGACTTAAAAGGGAGTGATAGGGCTTAAGAGGACAGGTATGATCTTTCTCGCTTGCTAACGTGCTACCGGATCTTGAGTGAGCTTCTCACTCGTAATCAAAGTGCAATTCATCTAATAGTTGTACGGGCAGAGAACTGGACTCCGCTTCATCCGCTTCTACTGCTGCTTTAGGTTTAGCTGTTTGGAACCCCACTAATCCTAATGAGAACTCCTACAAGGAATCCTGAAACGAGATTATTATGAAAAACGACAACAAGAGCAATAGAGAACACACAAGATTTACGTAGAAAATCCTTGCCGGGAAAAAACCATGGGCAGAGAAGGAAAAACACTATGAACGGTGGAATACAAAGTCGGCGGCTCAATGCCTTAATCATAATACAAAACCCTAATAATAAGCCCTTTAAATCGGGAACGATCCGTTCATATTTTAGTTTTTACCATATGTGTCGCACCGTGATCTTTTTGGGTCGGATCAAACTGAATACGGAACACCAAACTCTAACAAATCCTAATCAGTACTCCTACAACGATGCCTATCCCACTTTGGCTACTACATTCACTACCTATCTTCGGCCTGAGCCGAGTTCGCTTTTGGTGCAAAGGACAAGCAAGAAGGAGAGTTTACTTTCACGAGTGAAATATCGATTCGACATTGGATAATTTTAATAGAAAAGCGACGACTGCATAAGCCCACTGTTGACGATTTACTACCACGCTTAACTTGGGGATTGATAAAAAATTTTGCGAGGCCTGACCGATAAGATTAGTTGGATTGTAAAACCAAGCACCTCAGTTATAAAAACAGAAATAAAAACAAATGCATGGTGATCAGAGAAAGACATGCATTAAGCAAAAGAAGGGAAATGATTAGAATGATTCACATTCCTCTCATTGCAGTCTTCTCTATTTTATATGAACCATGCAGCAGACAAATTGAACCTGGGGTAACCGGTCCGGCTCCACGGAAGTTTCCCACCGGTCACCAGGGTAAATCGGGAAGCGCTCACGGTGGCCAATCTAGAAACCTAGCGGCCCATGATTCGCTATACGACATCATGTGTTCGAACATTTAGATACATGAACAAACTCCTACTTGACCATTTGAGTTCGTGGAGATCAAACATCAAGGTAACTACCATAATTCAAATAGAATCAGAATCTGCCTAACTAAACACTAGGAAAAAAAACTTGCACGAACCAAATACTTTGCGAAGCAAAGAATGTGATCATGTCCGCAAGGGAAAAGGAGGTCACCCCGTAATGACTTACTCAGATCCTGATTGAAGGCTAACTAGTAAGTCGCCGGTGAGACGCTGGAAAAGGTCGAAGATTGGGTTACGAAAATCGGCCGACCGGATCAATAGTCAACAGGGAGCTCTCAAATTTTCCTCAGGACGTTCGGAGGAGATGCCGACAATGCTCCCTTAGAGGAGACACTAGGACCAGCTGAGTGGTGCTCCGACGAAGGAACTACGAGAGAATTCCGGCCACACTTGAGATTCCGGAGAATAGTGGATGAGAATTGTAGATCTCCCTTCCTCTCTAGCCTTAGGGGCCTTTATATAGGCGAGATAACAGACAAGAACGGGTTCTCTCCTGCCAACAAATCCGTTATCAGACCTCTGACAGCCGACAAGAGGTCATCCGAGCCCATCATATATAGTATCACATAGGCCTCTAACCTAGTGGTACGGTCGTCCGTCTTTCATGACTGTCTATCAATTCATGAGGCTAGCGTAGCCTTATTGTCTCCTAGTGTGAATCTAGAAGTACATCCGTCAACCTTCTATAAATGATCGTCACCTCAGTGAGTCCACTTTGTCTTGTTGTCTGACAGGGAGGTCTGCTGGGTTCTTCGCATTTCAAGAGGAACTCGGTGCTATCTCTCACGACTCACAAATGCCCCCAACCCAATCGGATACCTAGTCTCAGCAGACTAGACGTCCGGAGTCGATCGACCCGCCACTCGTGGCCCAGCTGACCGACTGATATCAGCCCGGTCAACTGGCCGATAACGAAGCAACTCTCGCGCTTTGAATCTAGCCCGGCCATCATTAGGCCCTAGGCGTCCAGCTTGGTCGTTTAGCGCATTGATCCGGCTGACCGGAGCATCACTTTAAACCGACCGACCGGCCTTTTCCGACTCGATTAGCTAGCCATCAACTTGATTCTTGGCCGATTGCTTTATCTCGTGGGCTCCGCGAAAATTAGATCTTCTTATATGTCCCGGCCAGATGAGCCCGTACCCCGTCTGGGTTATCCCGATGAGAATGTCAGGATTCTTCTGACCTCAAACACACATCAAACAGAAAAAAAAAATAGTCTGGAATTAATTACATGCATGACGTCCAACTTAAGTCCACGTACGTACATTAATCACTACAATCAACAATTATACATATATAGAAATTAATTAAGCA
This sequence comes from Boesenbergia rotunda, assembly GCA_024364735.1. Classification (NCBI taxonomy): domain Eukaryota; kingdom Viridiplantae; phylum Streptophyta; class Magnoliopsida; order Zingiberales; family Zingiberaceae; genus Boesenbergia; species Boesenbergia rotunda. Next base: position 189,729 of record JAGFNQ010006223.1, on the reverse strand, counting down.
AATGAATGAATGAGTGCTCAATATGCATTGATCGATCGGCTTCGTCCGCAAGCCGGCCGCAGAATATTAGAGTAGGGCATGAAGGTAGGGTAATACGAACCCATGCTCGTCGCCAGCTTCGTTAGATCTCTCTGCCTGAACGAGTAAACGTAGGCTTCAAATTTGACGCTGAACACCAGCACCATCCCTTTCTCCTCCCCGCCGTCGCATACCAACATTGTCCTCACGTATTCTGCCATCTCCATGTCATAAATTACAAACTCCTCATCCAGCTTCACCCATGAACGATCATCATCAGTAGTAGACCATCTCCAAATCGTGAACGTGCCGGAACGCCGACGGTAACGCACCAGGCACAGCCACGATTCCTTCCAAACTGCCACGCTGATTTTGTCGCCCGACTCGACGGCGCCGTCGTCGGGCTCGGGCATCGCGAGAAACTCGACGGCCCCCGTGGCGATCTCGTATGACAACACGTAGGGATCGGATGTCGTATACCCCAAGCAGTCGGAGGCCCAGAAGACGGCCCCTCGGTGCACCACCGGGTTCCGAAAGTTCAAGTCGCGGTGGCCCTGGTCGATCATCTCGTCCCTCGTCCAAACCTGGGCCGCCGAGTCGTACACGCGGCACCGGAAGAAGTTGGACCAACCCTCGTCGGGTGCCAGGTAGACGAGCTTGTAGTCACCGGCGTTGGTGAACTCGACGGCCAAGTTGGAGTGCACTGCGCCGTCGTCGTCGTCGGGGGGAATACGGATGAGCCAGGAATCGCCAAGGACGGGGTTGTAGGCGCAAATGCTATAGGAAATACTGTCCTTTGTCAGGTAGAAGATGAGACCGCCGGCGGAGCAAAGGATCCTGCCGTAGCCGGGGAGGATATCCAAGGAGGCCCGGGGGAAGCCCGCCTCCGGATGGAGGGGGCACAACTGCAGACTAAAAGAGTTGTAGTTGTCGCCGACCAAGATGGCGGCGGCGGCGGCGTTGTGGTGAGATTGCATGAGGTGGAAGAGGGGATCGGAGGTTATCATGTCCTTCAAGGACTTGGAGACGAGTTGGAGGCGGGCGAGGTTCTTGGCCGGGAGGTAGGAGAAAACCTCCGCCAATTGATCATAGTTGAGGATTTCCTGATCGCTGGCGGTGGAAGCGGCGCTGCTATTTCCTAGTTGAAGATTGTGGTCGGCCATTGATAGTGCAGAGAGTCTTCAGAGCTAGGCAATTAATCAATGTGGATGTATGTGCGGACATTTTTTTTTCTATAAATAGATGTTCAAGAAGATTTTGAAGTCTAAATTCCGTTGCCAACAAATTGAGAAAAAATTTCTATTCAGTTTTTAAATTCTATGCCAAAAATAGAAAGAAATCTATGGAAATAAAAATAACTTCCGTGTTTTTTTCCTTAAATTTAAATTTATCAAAATAATTTTATACTCAATTTATCAGCACTAATTCTTTATGAAAACTAGTTTAGACTAATCATAATGATAGGATAAATTTTATTTTGACTATTTCCTTCTCTTTTTTTTTTTCAAATTTACCCTTAAAATGTAATGGTATCTTAACTTTCCCCATTAATTCGCAACTAAAAGAGTCTAATCAGCAGATTGAGTTCTGTTGGTATAAAATAGAAAATGTATAATTTTTTATGAGAAAATTATTACTCTCTAGATTAATTCCTATTAAAACATTGGAATTTTTAACTTTTTTATTAATTTATCTTCGTGTGTTTTTATATATTTTATTAGAATGAATTAACTGATCTAAGTTTGAAAATGACATGACTTATTTAATGTCCAAAGTTAATAACTACAATTTTAAGGTATAATTAGGATGTCAATTTCATGCATGGTTTTTTTATTAAGATAGACCGTAAGATAGAATATAATTAAATATTAAAATAAATTAAGTAAATTGAGACGTATTAGACTATATAAAATATTGTTTAACTTAGCAAAATTTAAATTCATTAAAAATATTTATAGCATAATATAAACATAATTGTAACTAAATAAATTTAAAAAGAAAAAGTAAATCTAAATTAAGAAAAAATAACTTACAGCCTCTATTAATTAACCAGCCAAATAAAATTTTAATTATAGAAAATAAAAAAATTATGCTATTAAAATAAAAGTAAATTTTAATTAATAATTGACGTTCCTTTATGATTATAAAAATTCAAAGCGTGAGTTTCGCTTTTGTCAATCTGTAAATTTAAGAGTATTTAAATGGCATATGCTTCTTCTGATTGTGCAATGTATTAAAATTGTCATGGCAGTCATTAAAAAAGTGTCATAAATAATTGTCTTCGTAATTGCATTCAATGTGCAAAATAAATAATAGGATGCAAATTAGATTAAATTAGTTACGATGATCTTCTATATGCAATGCCTCTAATACCCTCTCATGAGTTTTCTCAAAAAGATAAATTCATTATCTTAACATCTTTTAGAATCGGTCTCACAGATATAAAGGGAGATTAATTCAAATACACTGACATTAAATGCATAGTGGAATAAACCATGCAAGTCATCAGTTCCTGAGAATTGACCCCTAGCTATTAGGCCAGAAATGTAATGTATCTATCATCTGTGCTATGCCCTGGGGGCATCTCTCCACGAGCTTTCGCAATCTTTATAATAATTGGTATCTTGTTTTGCACAAGCGGTCAAGGACCGAACTGGCGTGTTGCGATAACTATAGAATTTGATATTCTTTCTTCATAATAAAATATGGAGCTTAGTCCCCAACACTTACTCTCAATGGAAAAGCCAGAAAATAAAATCTATCCAAGCTATAATGATCTAATCAGGTTGATCGCCCGTGTGAGACCTGATTGTTGGTGAGAATTTTATTTTGCTGGTGAACATTTTCTATGGGTTCATATGGAATCGATTGATAAAGAATTTGTATGGGGTACCTTACCATTGCGTGTTTAAAAAAAAATTGGGTCAAGGCTAAAGCACAAGTAAACCAATACTTGGCTAGCTCCGCTCTTGCTTCCACCATGAATCTTATGGGTTTTAGATGGATCTTGTTAATATATAATAAAAAAATTATTTATATAAGGATAGAATTTATCTGAGATAGAATTAATCTTTTAAATTTGTCTATATATATCTCCCTTTCATAAATAAATCTAAAGTTTTATGAATACAATTATCTAGTCGTTGTTTATTTTCTTCTTTCTCTTCTCTCCCCTCACTACAAGAAAATTGTCATATACCCACGGTAAGCTTTAGCTACACATATACAAACTATGGGTATAGATAACATATAGCCACAAATATATGAAATCGTCACTATAAGTTATAGAGACAGATATCAATGCTGTGGGTATTGGATATCTATACCTACACTTATATTTTGTTGTCACTATAATTTTTTTTCCTGTGAGTATAAGTAGCGTATACCTACACGTATAATTTACTGTCACTATAACCTTTTTTTTCTATAGATATAAATAATATATACCCACACTCATAATTTATCATCACTATAACCTTTATATGCGTCATATGTGTGGTTTGGTTCGGAGGATTTGGGTTTGTCCCCAACACCGGCGCCACCGTCTGCGGCGTAGGGGAGGGGTTGAGGGTGTGGTCCTGAGTGCCCTCACAACCATTGATGATCTTGATCAAGCTATGAATCGAGGTGACAATATTGTGCTAGTATACATTTTCTTTTATTGTTCCTATCCCTTTTTGTTTTTGGAAAGATTTCATCAGAATTAGAAACTTAAAAGGTTAGAAATATCTATCCCCTATCGTAAACTATTTATTATGATAAACTTTATCAAAAGGATTATTTAAAAAATTAAAATATCATATTAAACTATTTATTACGTCAAAACGTTAGAAATATCTTTATATTATTTAACATCTTAATACGCGCACTACAAGAAAATAGGGCTTCAGAAACGGATTTTTAAAACGGAAATTAAATCTGTTTTAAATTTTAGTAAATTATAAATAGATTTGCTACGGAATTTCTAATCTGTATCATTTCAAGAAAATAATACGCGCAAAAAAAAAATTAAAAGGGAATTTAAAATTAATTAAATATGGAATGTATAAATAATTTTTTTTAACCAAAATAAATACGGAATAGGAGGTTAAAAATTTGAAACAGTTATACGAAAAATTTTGGAATAATTTTTTTGAATTTTTAGAAATATTTGCAAGGAAAATTGGTTCCGTGAAGCTCTTCTCCTTGACGCAAGCTCAACGCAAGCACTGCAAGTCGCCGTCTTGTAGTTGCCGGTGTAACGACCCGACCCTATCTGACTGTTGGTCGTGTCATTACTCTACTACTGGTTTTCCCGCCCCTGGCCAGCGGGTTTTTGTCTTCCCCAGGATTCGAACTCTAGACCTCCAGGCTAAAGTACTAGAGTTCCTAACTAATCCTGGTAACCAATTGAGCTATAGCTCAATTGGTTACCAGGATTAGTTAGGAACTCTAGTACTTTAGCCTGGAGGTCTAGAGTTCGAATCCTGGGGAAGGCAAAAATCCGCTGGCCAGGGGCGGGAAGACCAGTAGTAGAGTAATGACACGGCCAACAGTCAGATAGGGTCGGGTCGTTACATAAAAAGGCGCTACAGAGTGGGACGCTACATATAAAGCTTAGTGTACTAGAAGGTGGGACGCTACAGAGTGGTATCAGAGCAAGTTCCATCTTTTCTCCTCACACACATCAGCATCAGACCTGCAGCTTCTAAGTAAGAGTATCTCTCACATTACTATATTTTCTTGCTTTCAGATTTATAGTATTTTCATGTTATTCATGCTATCTGTTTTCTAGTCAGTTCTGGTTTACATTTAACGGAAGCATGTTTAATACCTTAGTTTATATCTGATAGCATGTTTTAGAATTAAAATATGAATTGTATGATCCTCCTCTATTTTAGATAATGGCAAGAGGACGCTCAGTTAGAAGAGCACCAGTTACTGAGCCTCAGCAGGAGGCAGACCACTCAGTGCCTCCAGCGGACCTGACAGAGGTAGTAGCACAACTGCAGAGACAGGTAGCGGAATAGCAGCAAGTAATTGCTGCTCTAACCGCTAATCAGCAGGCTACTCCCACTGTTACCCCAGAACCCCAGGTGGAGACGCCGATGGTGATGGAGATTCCACCTGTGGCACCAGTCCCACCAGTCATGCCAGTAGCCCTATCAGCAGGGGCAAAGAGGGAAGCATATCTGATCCAGTGGCAGAAGATCAAGCCAGAGACCTTCTCAGGAACCAGTGAACCATGGGATGTCCAAGCTTGGTTCAAGACACTAGAGAGTACCATGGAGCTCCTAGACTGGCCAGAGCACGAGAAAGTGAAGTGTGCCTCCTTCTGCCTAGCCGGAGACGCGCGTATGTGGTGGGAGCGCATCAAGATGAAACCCCCAGTCAATCAGATGACCTGGGCTAGTTTTGCGGAAGAGTTCTTTGAAAAATTCTTCCACATGCGGGTCACAAACCGCCACTACGACGAGTTCACTGAATTTCGGCAGGGCAACCTATCAGTAGAGGAATCCGTGAAGAGATTCAACAGACTGGCTCGCCTGTGCCCTGAGCTGGTCAGTACTGAACGAGAGCGAGTCAGGCTAATGCTCAAGATGCTAAGGCCAAAGATAGCACTGAATGTGGCCAGCGGAGTCCATAGGCCGCAAACCTCAGAGGAACTAGTTAGCAGTGCTCTGATCACCGAGCATTACCTGAACATCATGCGACAGCAGAAGGCAGTCGTGACAGAGAATAAGGGCCAAGGCAGTAGCACAGGAACTCAGAAACCCCAGGGCTCCAACTCTAACTGGAAAGGAAAGAATCAAGGCAAAAGAAAGCAGTGGAACAATCCAAAAAGGGAGCCAGCCAATAAGCAAACCAAGTATCCCACTTGTTCCAATTGTGGGAGACAGCACTCAGGAGTCTGCCGCCTGGGCACACGAGGGTGCTACACCTGTGGTCAGGAAGGGCATATGGTCAAGCAATGCCCTAACAAGGCCAATTTACCTCCCCCACAGCCTATTCAGTATGGAGGTAAGCCGGCCCAGCTTCATCTGATGCAGACTGCACTAGAGGGTCCTCAGATCAGTCAAGGCAGATTAGAAGCTCCACCAGCTACTACCAATGCACGGGTTTTCTCACTGACCAGAGAGGATGTAGCCACCGCCTCTACAGTTGTTACAGGTCAGATTAGTATTTTAAACCTGCATGCATCTGTACTTTTCGATACTGAGGCAACCCATTCATATGTATCCAGGACATTCACTGGAAAACTAGCAGTACCTCCAGATGTACTTAGTGGTCCGTTCCTGACTACTCTGCCCTCCCGAGACATCATGGCATCTACGCACTGGCTCCGTGTCATACCAGTCAGCATTTCAGACAGAGAGCTTTACTGTGATCTGGTAATACTGAATATGTCCGACTATGATGTCATTTTTGGGATAGACTTCCTGAGCAAATACGGCGCTTCTATAGAGTGCCAAAAAAGGAAAGTCGTATTCCAACCAGAGACAGGAGAGCAGTTTGAATACATCGGAGAACCGAAGAAGAAGGCCAAGAAATTTCTCTCCGCCATGAAAGCACGAAAACTACTGAGTACAGGATGTGCTGGATTTCTAGCACATGTAGTCCATGCCGAACAAGTCAAGGACCAAAAGCTAGAAGAGGTCCCAGTGGTATGTGACTACCCAGCAGTCTTCCCTGACGAGCTACCAGACTTAGCACCAGACAGGAAGATAGAGTTTGAGATAGATCTCATTCCAGGTACCAACCCCATTTCAAAAGCACCATACCGTATGGCTCCAGTAGAATTAAGAGAACTTTGGGAGCAACTACAGGAGCTGCTCGACAAGGGCTTCATACTCCCTAGCCATTTACCTTGGGGAGCTCCAGTGTTGTTCGTGAAGAAGAAAGACGGGTCCATGCGCCTGTGTATAGATTACCGGGCTCTGAATCAAGTCACCATCAAGAACCGGTACCCTCTACCCAGGATCGATGATTTGTTCGACCAACTAAAGGGATCCACAGTCTTCTCAAAGATAGATTTGAGATCTATCACCAGGTCAAAGTCAGTCAGGGTGATATTCCGAAGACAGCTTTCAGAACCATATATGGGCACTACGAGTTTGTAGTCATGCCTTTTGGGGTCACAAATGCTCCAGCGACATTCATGGACCTCATGAACAGAGTATTCCGGGAATACTTAGATAAGTTTGTCATTGTCTTCATTGATGACATTCTTATCTACTCAGGAACTCAGGAGGAACATGCTGAACATCTCAGGACAGTATTGCAGATTCTTCAGCAGAGCCAACTGTATGCAAAATTCTCAAAATGTGAGTTTTGGCTCGATCAGGTGTCTTTTCTGGGTCACATCATCTCTAAGGATGGTGTGATAGTAGACCCAGCAAAATAGAAGCAGTAAGTAACTGGGTTAGACCGAAGAATGCTAGTGAGATCAGAAGTTTTCTGGGCCTAGCCGGTTACTACAGGAAGTTTGTAGAAGATTTCTCCAGAATAGCCTCCCCACTAACAGCTCTTACCAGGAAGAACAGGAAGTTTCAGTGGACAGAGGACTGCGAGAACAGTTTTACAGAATTAAAGAGAAGATTGACTAGTGCTCCCATCCTGACTCTTCCAGAGACCACTGCAGCTTCGACATATATAGTGATGCTTCTAAATTAGGACTTGGAGCAGTGCTGATGCAGAATGGCAAGGTTATCGGCTATGCCTCTAGACAACTCAAGGATTATGAAAAGAACTATCCTACTCATGACCTTGAGCTAGCTGCAGTAGTGTTTGCTCTCAAGATCTGGAGGCATTACTTATACGGAGCTTAGTGTAGGATTTTCACAGATCATCAGAGTCTGAAGTATTTCTTTACTCAGAAGGATCTGAACATAAGACAACGCAGATGGCTTGAGCTGGTGAAGGATTATGACATTGACATCCTCTACCACCCAGGTAAAGCTAATAAGGTGGTAGACGCGCTTAGCAGGAAATCTAGTGCCACCCTACTAGCTTTGCCTACGATGTCACAGCCCCTTAGGAAGGAAATATCAGAGTTCGGACTGGAAATTATAGTTAGGCAGCTCTCCACTTTGACATTAGTGTCAACCCTGATTGAAGACATCCAGGCAGCACAGGATCAAGATCCTGACCTTCAGAAAATCAAGCAGGGGATAGCGGAATCAGAAAATGGGGAGTTTCGCCTAACAAATAGTGGGACACTGTACTACGGTGACCGCTTATGTGTTCCGAACCAAGAAGAGCTCCGAAGGAAGATCCTAGAGGACGCACATGGATCTCCTTATGCGATGCATCCTGGTTCCACCAAAATGTACCAAGACCTCAGGGGACGTTTTTGGTGGTCTGGGATGAAGAGAGACATTGCCAGATATGTCAGTACCTGTCTGACATGCCAGAGAGTCAAGGCAGAACATCAGAGACCAGGTGGAGTTCTGTAGCCTATTCAGATTCCAGAATGGAAATGGGAAGATATTTCCATGGATTTTATAGTGGGACTACCCCGAACAACGAATGGATATGATGCAATCTGGGTAATAGTAGACAGATTGACTAAGTCTGCCCACTTCCTAGCTATCAAGATCTCCTATTCTATGGAACAGCTAGCTCAGTTATACCTCAAGGAGATCGTCAGACTACATGGGGTCCCTAGGAGTATCATCTCAGATAGGGATAGTAGGTTCACTTCACACTTCTGGGAGTGCGTACAGACAGCACTAGGCACCAAACTGAGGTTTAGCACAACTTTCCATCCTCAGACAGATGGTCAGACAGAGAGAGTTAATCAAGTACTAGAAGATATGCTCAGAGCTTGTGCTCTAGATTTCAAGGGCAGTTGGTGCAGATACTTGTGCTTAGCGAAATTCGCCTACAACAATAGTTATCAGGCCACGATCGGCATGGCACCCTATGAGGCTTTATATGGGCGGAGGTATAGATCTCTTATCTGCTGGTACGAGGGTGGTGAGAGGCAAGAATTAGGACTACAGACAGATCTTATACAGGATATCACCGTAGCCATACAGCAGATCCGCCAGAGAATAGAGACAGCTCAAAGCCGCCAGAAGAGCTATGCTGATACACGGCGCAGACCATTAGAGTTTGAAGTTGGGGATTCAGTGTTCCTCAGAGTGGCTCCCATGAAGGGAGTAATGCGTTTTGGGAAGAAGGACAAGCTAAGTCCCAGATATGTAGGACCATACCCCATCACTAGAAGAGTTGGCAAAGTTGCTTATGAGTTAGAGCTACCTCAGGAGATGTCAGCTATCCACAATGTATTTCATGTTGCCATGCTGAAGAAGCATATCCCAGATGCTACCCAGGTGATAGAGCCACAGACGGTATAAGTCTGCGAAGATCTCAGCTATGATAGTCGGCCTATTCAGATAATAGACCGAGCAGTTAAGAAATTGCGGAACAAGGAGGTACCATTAGTGAAAGTCATATGGCAGAATCACAGAGTAGAAGAGGCAACATGGGAACCAGAGGACAACATAAGGCAGAAATACCCAGAGTTGTTTTAAGTTTGAGGATGAACTTTTTATAACGTATGGGGGATTGTAACGGCCAAAAATTCTCAAAACTAATTTTAGAAATATCTTAGAATTTATTCCGAATTTATGGATATTTTTATAGAATTTTTCCATAAACGAAAGTGGCAAAAAGGGATAAAAAGAAAAAAAGGGTTCAAGTGGAATTTGATCCCTAAACCTAAGGTTTGAGGGAGGAATGGAGTTACCAAGAGAGCGATTTGGTTTTGTTGAAATAGGTTAAGGGAAACAATAGATAAGGTAGAATTAGTTAAATTCGCCCCTATAAGTATAAAAGAGGGAGTTACGAGTTTTAGGTTAATTTTCTCCCAACCCAGCGACGCCGACGCCCTCCCTCACGCATGCGACCTCTCCTCTCGCCCTCTCTCCCGTGCGCGCGAACCAAGGGAAGATCCAAAGGATTTAAGGAGGAGGCTACGTTAGGGAATCTCTCCGAGGAAGAATTCTCCGTTAGAAGCTCTCCGAAACTCTAAGGATCGCTCCTTTTCCCAAAAACCTACGCTTTAGAGTCGTAAGAGCAAGCGCAGGATGTAAGTATCCCTCACTTGCAGTATAAGTAGTTTCGGGTGACGTTTCGTATGCTTTATTTCCTTATATGTATGTTCTACGATTAGAAATCGTAGATTATGAACAAGCACGTTGTATTAACCCTTCAGATTAGTTTTAGAGTCTGAAGATATCCCTGGATGGGCTTGAGTGCACTTACCCTTCAGTTTCGGGTTAAGGAGCATGTTCGAGTGCCTGGGGAGCGACTTTAAAAGAAAAGAAAGGGTTAAGTCGCAAGGTGTTTATTAAATTGTTAGTCAGTTAATGCTCTAGAAAGCATTAAAGAATAGAAATTCTTGCTCCAGTTTATGATTGGGACCAAGGTCCAACGGAATGGGCTCCTAGTTGCCCCTAGGTTTAGATAACCTAGTAAAAGCAAGAATTAGAAAAGGAAAGAAAAGTATAAAGGACTATTTTATTTTCAGTGGCATTGTACCGGACTCCGATCCAGGGATAGGCTCCAAGTTGCCTCTAGGTTTAGATAACCTAGTATGGGATGGGCTCCTAGTTGCCCCTAGGTTTAGATAACCTAGTAGAACCCTAATGGATTCGGGATTTGCTACCTCGGGTTTATTAGGGATGCGCGCACAGTTGGTACATTGCTGGGCCCACAGCAGTTGATTATTACTTTCACCTACTATTTGTATCTAGTTTTCAGAAAATTCATATTAGCATGTGGTGAATTTAATAATTTGTCTTATGTTAGTTAGTTCAGTTCCAGTTCAGATATGTATGCCATGCTATAGCTTACTTTTCAGTTTTAGTTCAGTATGTGCCCTGTCTCAGTTATATGCCATGACATTCTATGATATGTATTTTAGCATGAGCCTAGTGTGATTACTTATGGATATGAGCATGTATGTGCATAACATGTTTTCCAAAAGCATGATTCGAGTTATCATAGTTTTGTGAGGCTAGATGGTACTTACTAAGCTTTATGCTTATTAGTTTGCATTTCCTTATACTGCAGATACAGGTAAAGGAAAGCACTAGTAGCGGAGGCGGCGGGCTTGATGCAAAGTGTGTGTGATGGTGGAGTTGGAATAAAAGTCTTCGGAACTTGCAAAGCATAGAATAACCCTTTTTATGCTTCTTTTGTTATTCCGTAATATATTATGTGAACCATGTATGAACTTAATTAGACTTGTATTCGTGGTGCCTAGTATGCTTCTTTAGTTTTCTTGTTTATGCTTCTTTAGTTATTTCGCGATATATTATGAGAACCATGTATTAACCTGTTTAGACTCGTTATTTGTGGTGCCTAGTATATTAAAGTAGTTTATGTACCTGTGTTAATACTTGCTTAGCGAATGTTGAATGATATGAGTTACTACTTGTAATATGGTAATTTAGATCCATGCTTAAGCTTTAGAGATAAGAACTTGATACTTTTGATTTACATGCTAAATACATAGGATATGCTTGTTTTAAGATATATGCACAATATAGAATGACATGTAGTAGCTAAGAATGCCCTTAGATATGAATAATGAATGGTTTCAATAACAAGTTGATACAAACTTGGCACGTTTACGTAGCGATCCGCCTTAAAGCCTAGTACCAGAAGGTGGGTCGTTACACCGACAATTGAGGGGACGTGGAGAAGAACGTGGGTACACGTGTGACTGCCGCCTCGTGTATAAAAGATACTCCTGTTGGTGCCCCGGTTAGTTTTGATGTGATCCACCAAGTTAGTTAGGTCCTGGTATGTTTAATCCCTCTGCTAAGTGTGCAGGAGCTTAGGTACGGAGGAAGTCGAGCGTAAGACGTAGCAGACGAGAAGGATTGTGCGGGGAAGTGAGCCGACGGGCTTGGTACAATCCGAGGGACGCGGAAGCTGCGAAAGAGTACACCGGTGGAGCGAGAAGGACGTGCGCGGTGTCCGAGAGACGAGAAGCCGGGAGGAAGGACGCTCGAGGGGCGAAAGGCCGGAGTCGGGTTCGGGTGGGCCTAACTTCGGTTGGCCGGAAATCACCCAGAAGACGAAAAATTAAAAAGACCAGTCCAAGTGCCAAAAAGAAATGAGAAAAATTTTGGTGGTAAGAAGGATCGAACCCACGTCCTCACCAACAAACACCAAGCCACTAACCATTTGGGATGAAGGGCGATGGCTCTTAAATATTGCCGAGGTTGCTACTTATACATGATAACAGTGATATGAAGATAACAGCCATCTCGAGGAACGAAAGATAAAGTTTTAATTAAAACAATTAAAACTTAAAGGATAATGTTACATTATCCTTTAATCAAATCCAATGGATCCAGTTTAATCCCATCCAAAATCAACCATCCAGATTACATACATGGATCAACGGGCAAGAGAAAAGTGATTAACAATCAACAATCCAGATTTATTCTCTTAGGCTATAAATAGACTTAGAGGTTTTGCTTTAAAGGCAATTCATTGAGTTGTAAACTCTCTTTCTCTCTAAGCTTTCTCTGTGCTACAACTGTAAAGGCTTCTCCGCCTTAAGGAGTTTCTGTTTGAGCATCAACTGCCTTGGAAGCAACGACTCTGTTGCAACCAAGTTTTTTTTTAAAGACGAGTGTTAGTGCTTATTTTTCATAAACCGTCTATTCACCCCCCTCTAGCCGGTCGACCCGATCCTACAAGTGGTATCAGAGCAGGTTCGCTTTTGAAGGACTAATCGCCTGAGAAAGCAACAAGACGATGGCCGGCGCGCACATTCATCCACCTAAATTCGAAGGGGATTTCACCGTCTGGAAGAAAAAAATGGAGGTATTTTTTCGTACAGATTTTGATATTCTTTTATCAATAAAATATGGTTTTGCAGTTCCTAAAGATGCGAACGGGGATGAAAAAGAAGAAAGCTTGTGGAATAAGAAGGAGCAGTCGGAATCTGTTGCCAATGGTAAGGCCGAGTTCCACCTCCTAACAGTCTTGCCTACTCAAGAGGTAAACCAGATCGGCAACTACCACTCCGCAAAAGAATTATAGGAGAAGTTCCTAGAACTTCATGAGGGTACCTCTGAAGCCAAATCAACAAGAAAGGATCTCCTCCGGAACCAGCTGATAAACCTGCAAATGAAGGAAGGAGAAACGGTGGCTGAACTTCATGCCAAAATAAAGGAGCTAATCTCCGGACTCACCCAACTCGGCGAATCGGTAAGTAATCGCGACTCCATTCGATACGCCCTCAACGCCTTCCCAAGGACCCAGGAGTGGAGCTCAATCGTCGACGCTTATTACATCTCCAAAGATTTAGAGGTAAGTACATTAGATGAAATGTTTTCCATTTTCGAATTACACGAATCTCGGTGGGCAGGATCTAGAAAGACGAAGAATCTGGCCCTAAACACAAGGAGAACGGAGAAGGAGTCAGAATCCTCGACGGACGACGAGACAACGCAAATAGTAAGTTCGTTTAAAAGTTTTTTTAAAGCTAATAACTTTTCGAGAATGCAGAAGAAAAGGCGGTCTCCGAAGAAACGAACTGTCCGATGCTACAACTGCAACGAGGAGGGACACCTAAAAGATCAGTGTCCCAAAATCAAAAACCAGCCAAAGAAAAAGAAGGCATTGAAGGCCACCTGGGACTAGACCTCGTCGGACGAATCAGAAGTTCAAGAGTACGCGGGACTTGCGCTGATGGCAAGTCATCAAGAGGGGAGCAGTGTTGAAGGGGGAGAGACATCAGAAAGCGACAACGAAGAAGGAACCTCGCTTTTCGAAAGCGATCCGGTAAGTGAGGTTTGTTTTCTTCCTCATGATCAATTGCATGCTGGTGTTAAAGCCTTGCTCAAATATAATTGCAGATTAGAAAAAGAAAATTCTAAATTAAAAAATGAAAATATTGATCTGAAAAATTTAGTTGGGAAATTAGAATGTGATATTGTCTGTTCGCGACACAAGAAAAATAGTTATCCTGAAAAGTTGAATTGGTATTTTAAAAACCATAAAGGCCAACTTAAAAAGGTGCCAAAGAATTACATTCCATCCAAATTTTTAGTTAATCCTGTCGATAGAAATCTATTTTGGATACCAAAATCAATTTTGAATTAGTTTTCTATTACTGCATAATTTTTCTTGCAAAATTAGAAATAGATTAATACATTTTATGATTAAGTTTCTTTTGAAAATTTTTTTTTCACCTAGACTTTCTTACAAAATTCAATTTCTATTTTTACTTGATACAAGAGTATCTTATTTGTTTACTGTGAAATTTTGGAAATTTTTTTCGATAAATTTTGAATTTCTATTATTTTTCATTTGAAAAGTAAACTTTTAACTTTAAAAATAGAAAATTAATTTATTCTGCAAGAACCGATTTTTTTGAGATCTACACATAGTCAATTAAACTTGGTAAATTTTTATAAATTTTTTATGAGATTTTTGAATTTTAAAAATATATCTTTGAATTTTTTATTCTGCCACTATATGATTTATTTTTGAATATACAAAATAGATTTTAATTTGGAAATTTTTGTAAAAAGCAATAATTTTATCTTCCACCTGTACAAAAATTTTTAAAATTTTCCAATGGACGAATTAATTTCTATAAATTTTTAATTGAAATTCATATTTTTTAATTTTAAAAAATATTTGAAAATTTTTTATTCAAAAATTAAATTTCGGTGATATGCACTTAATCTATTCACGGCTCAAAAAAAAAATGTTTCACATTTTTCTAAGTTCTAATCATATTTTTTCCTTTCCCTATTTTTTGTGCCCCATTTTTGCTGTGATCAAAGGGGAGAGTAGCTTAAGTTTAGGGGGAGATGATAGTTTTGCATGTCAATATTTTTTTTCCCATGCTTAACTGCTTAATTTAGTTTTACTAAATTTCTTATTTTTTGGTTTAACCCTAATTGAACTTGGATTTATACACATCAAAAAGGGGGAGATTATTGGTGCCCCGGTTAGTTTTGATGTGATCCACCAAGTTAGTTAGGTCCTGGTATGTTTAATCCCTCTGCTAAGTGTGCAGGAGCTTAGGTACGGAGGAAGTCGAGCGTAAGACGTAGCAGACGAGAAGGATTGTGCGGGGAAGTGAGCCGACGGGCTTGGTACAATCCGAGGGACGCGGAAGCTGCGGAAGAGTACACCGGTGGAGCGAGAAGGACGTGCGCGGTGTCCGAGAGACGAGAAGCCGGGAGGAAGGACGCTCGAGGGGCGAAAGGCCGGAGTCGGGTTCGGGTGAGCCTAACTTCGGTTGGCCGGAAATCACCCAGAAGACGAAAAATTAAAAAGACCAGTCCAAGTGCCAAAAAGAAATGAGAAAAATTTTGGTGGCAAGAAGGATCGAACCCACGTCCTCACCAACAAACACCAAGCCACTAACCATTTGGGATGAAGGGCGATGGCTCTTAAATATTGCCGAGGTTGCTACTTATACATGATAACAGCGATATGAAGATAACAGCCATCTCGAGAAACGAAAGATAAAGTTTTAATTAAAACAATTAAAACTTAAAGGATAATGTTACATTATCCTTTAATCAAATCCAATGGATCCAGTTTAATCCCATCTAAAATCAACCATCCAGATTACATCCATGGATCAATGGCCAAGAGAAAAGTGATCAACAATCAACAATCCAGATTTATTCTCTTAGGCTATAAATAGACTTAGAGGTTTTGCTTTAAAGGCAATTCATTGAGTTGTAAACTCTCTTTCTCTCTAAGCTTTCTCTGTGCTACAACTGTAAAGGCTTCTCCGCCTTAAGGAGTTTCTGTTTGAGCATCAACTGCCTTGGAAGCAACGACTCTGTTGCAACCAAGTTTTTTTTAAAGACGAGTGTTAGTGCTTATTTTTCATAAACCGTCTATTCACCCCCCTCTAGCCGGTCGACCCGATCCTACAACTCCAACCTCGGCTCCACGTAAGGGGGTTACACACATCCTATTCATACTTCTCCTTATTTATTTCTCTCTCAGAGACTCTCGAACTGACTTGAGCATCGGAGTGGACTCCGCCGAATAATCTTCGACGTGTTCCCATTAACGCTCTTGTTATTCTCGAAGGGTAGGAGCTCTTTTCCTCTCGTCATCATCCTCGTGGGCTGAACTCTGGTGATTGGTCGTTTGCATCGATTCCTTCCGGAACAAGCATTATTCAAAACATAAGCGTATAAGAAAGATCTATCTCTACCCTTAGTCTTTGGATCTCCTCCTCTTGAACAATCATTGCTCTAAAAGGACTTAAATGGGAGTGATAGGGCTTAAGAGGACAGGTCTGATCTTTCTCGCTTGCTAACGCACTACCGGATCTTGAGTGAGCTTCTCACTCGTAATCAAAGTGCAATTCATCTAATAGTTGTACGGGCAGAGATCTGGACTCCGCTTCATCCGCTTCTACTGCTGCTTTAGGTTTAGCTGTTTGGAACCCCTCTAATCCTAATGAGAACTCCTACAACGATGCCTATCCCACTTCGGCTACTACATTCACTAACTATCTTCGGTCTGAGCCGAGTTCTCTTTTGGTGCAAAGGATAGGCAAGAAGGAGAGTTTACTTTCACGAGTGAAATATCGATTCGACATTGGATAGTTTTAATAGAAAAGCGACGACCGCAAAAGCCCACTGTTGACGATTTACTACCACACTTAATTTCACGATTTAACTTGGGGATTGATAAAAAAAATTTCGTGAGGCCTAACCGGTAAGATTAGTTGGATTGTAAAACCAAGCACCTTAGTTATAAAAAAGAAAAAAAAACAAATGCATGATGACTAACCAGAGAGAGACATTAAGCAAAAGAAGGAAAAGGATTAGAGTGATGCACATTTCTCTCATTGCAGTCTTCTCATATATACGATACCATTGTTGGATATTATTATTATCCCTATTAGGTGGGTTTATTTGTAAGTTGCACATGTAAATATAATCTGATCCCTTAAAATGATTTAACTTATGTTTATTGAGTTTCAGATTATTGGATGCGGGTTCAATGTATATAACCCTTTAGACCAATCTGTTATTATCTATGGGCTGATAACAGATTGGATTTTTATATGAAGGGGAGGTTTAGTGATTATCTTGACCTAATTTCTTATTCCCTATTGATAAGAAATTTTACGACGCCGTCAACCCTAAGCCCCTTGGAAGATTCTCCTTCTTTTCGCTGTATTTTCTTCCACAGGGATTAAGTCGAAGACGTCACGACAAAGACAATAGCTAATCAATCAGGTTCTTTGTCTTTCGGTTTATGTCTTTTATTTATGTTATGCCATGATTCAATGAAACAATAGATCCATGCTTAGTATGTTTTCTTTTCAAGTTCTTATTTGACTTTCTAGAATTCATGCGGTTAGGAGAAAACACAATGTTCTATCAATTGGTATCAGAGCCTTGGCTTTGTTTCATCATTTTTATGGTAATAAAGTTTAAATTTTTTTTCGTCAATTTATTGTATGTATGCTAGATTAAGTTTTCCTAGTATAATACAATTTTTATCGTCGAAAATCATGTAAAAGAAAATTCTAGGATAGACTTGTTTTCTAAATTTTCATATTTTATGTGAAAAAAATACGAAAACAATGAAGAACTATCATGTTTAACCTAATTTTTTTTAGATTAAATTGTGATGGTTTAATCGATTGGCTTGGTCAATCAATCGATTATTAAGTCTAAAATTATGAATAGAATAAATTTGATTTAATTGATTGTACAAATTTATTTTAATTGATTATCGTCTTAAATTTGTGATAAGATGAATTAGGAATTATATCGATTAAAATTGTTTTTTTTTATCGATGAAAATTTCATTCATGTCAAAAAAAAAAAATTTCACGTCGGAAAAAAACTGTTTCGTAGAAACTGTAAAGGGAATTTTATATATATAAAAGGCTAATGCATCAAATATTTTTTCTTGATGAAGAGATTAAATAATATTATTTAATTATAGAACCATAAAGAAACTCTAATTTTTAAAGGAGGGATCTATATATGATATAGTCGTATATATTAAGCTTTTAAATCGATTGGGATAATTAATTGGATCATACCATTTGATTACTATATAGTGTTAATCGATTAAAGAGCTTAATTCTTGAGGTGTCAAGACTAATAAAGAAATTATCTGTTCGATTAAATATCTAGAATTTTCTTGGGTCTATCTACACAACGTGCTACTAAATTGAACTATTGTGTCGGCCCAAAGGAAGGCACCTTAGGTCGGTTTAGTGTATTTTGTATTGATAGATGTATATCTATGCTAAGAACAATCGACCCAAAGGAAGGTTGCTTTTATGTCAGATATATGTTCAAGATAGTTTACAATTATTGAATATAATTTATTTTGTTCTGATCATGCACAAAATATGTCGGCCCAAAGGAAGACATATTGCGTGTCAGATTAAAGTTGTTGTAAGCTATGGACCAAAATATAACCCATATAATGTTTCATATTATACACACAATGGGTCGGCCCAAAGGAAGACACATTGTGTGGCCAATTAAAGGTTGAGTTATATCAGAGAGTACCACTAACAAATTATATTTTAATCTACATATTAAAATGCAATGTTGTATGTGGTATCTCATAAGGAGCCCATTTATATGCATTTAAAATTTTCTTTATTTGCATAATTTTATTATATATATATATGTTCTTGGCTTTAGTTAAATTGTGAGCTTAAATAATTTTTTTAATTTCAATGCAATCTGTAACTGCCAACATTAATACCATCCCAACATTAACTGGTTCGAATTTTGCTGAATGAAAAGAATACGTGATCGTAGTCTTAGTCTGCATGGACTTGGACTATGCATTAAGGAATGATCGTCCTGCACTTTTGACCAGTGATAGCTCTATAGAGCAGAGGGTTGAATTTCAGCTGTGGAAGAAATCAAATCGCATGAGTCTAAGCATTATGAAGCTTTCCATACCGGCACAAATAAAGGGCTCAATAACAGAGAGTGAAGATGCTAGGAGGTTCCTTAACCAACTGGCAGACCGATTCACCTCAAATGAAAAGGTTGAGACTACCACACTTCTTACGAAGTTGGTAACCATACGGTACAGTGGTAAAGGAAACATAAGGGAGTACATTATGGAGATGTCCAATATAGCGACAAGTCTAAAAGCACTAAAACTCGATATGTCTGAGAGTATGTTAGTGCATTTCGTCTTGATGTCTCTGTCTGCACGGTTCACTCCTTTTAAGATATTGTATAATACTCAAAAGGAAAAGTGGGCATTGAATGAGCTTATTGCTCAATGCGTGCAAGAGAAGGGGAGACTGAAGATTGAGACATCTGAAAGTGTTCACTTGGCATCTGGTTCTCAAAATGCGAGCAAGAAGCGAAAGATGATCAATAACAAAGGTAAGGGAAAGCAAACTGCAGATTCTGGAGGCAATGACCATAAGGAGCAAAAGAAGCAGGATAAGGAATTCACTTGTTACTTTTGCAAGAAGAAAGGTCATATAAAGAAAGACTGCCGCAGGTACGCCAACTAGCATGTGAAGAAGGATAAACTTCTCAACCTTGTTAGTTCAGAAGTCAATTTAGCTATTGTACTCATTGACTCTTGGTGGATAGATACTGGTGCTACTACTTACATAAGTGTCACTATGTAGGATTGTCTCAGGAGCCGACTTCCACTTGATGGTGAAAGATATATCTATACGGGGAATGGAAAAAGAGGCTGCAGTAGAGGCTATTGGTGTTTTTAGGCTTTATTTAGGAACTGATGTTTATTTGGATTTGGAGAATACATTCATTGTACCGTCTTTCAGATGAAACTTAATTTCAATTTCTTGTTTGGATAAATCAGGTTATTCTTGTTCATTTAGAAATGAAATATTTAGTATTTTTTATAATTCAATTTTGATTGGTAATGGTTCCTTGGTTGATAAGCTTTATAAATTAAATAACTTTACTTCTACGATTGACAACGTAATAATGCATATTGTAGGCACGAAACATAAATTGACCAATGTGAATTCTTCTATTTTGTGGCATAGGCGTTTAGGACATATATCCAAACAACGCCTAGAAAGGTTAATGTCACATGGAATTTTTGATCCCCTTGATATGACAGACTTTGATGTTTGCATAGAGTGTGTTAAGGGGAAGACAACTAACAAAAGAAACAAAGGGGCTAGCCGTTGTAGTGACGTTTTGGAAGTAATGCATACGGATATTTATGGACCATTCCCTAAGGCATCTTGGAATGGACACACATATTTTATTAGCTTTATAGACGAATATTCTAGATTTGATTATCTGTACCTTATTCATGAGAAGTCGCAATCTTTGGACATGTTCAAAATTTTCAAAGCCGAAGTTGAACTTCAACTAGGTAAGAAAATTAAAACCGTCCAATCCAACCATGGAGGAGAATATTACGATCGATATGATGGATCAGGTGAACAACGTCCAGGACCTTTTGCAAAATTACCTTGCTGAGTGTGAGATTGTGCCACAGTATACCATGCCTGGTACACCCAGTCAGAATGGTGTAGCTAAGCGTCGCAATCGAACCCTAAAAGACATGGTGAGAAGTATGATGGCTTTCGCTTCTCTATCGGAGTCTTTATGGGGAGAGGCACTCATGACTGCAGTTTACCTTCTCAATAGAGTACCTAGTAAGACAGTAACTAAAACCCCATTCGAGATCCGGACGGGTAGAAAGCCTAGCATTAGGCATTTACACGTCTGGGGTTGTCCAACTGAGGCTAGGCCTTACAAGCCTAATGAAAGGAAACTGGACTCAAGAATTGTTAGCTGCAATTTTGTAGGTTACTCTGAGAGATCAAAAGGGTATAAAATCAGGGAAGTATCTTTTGAGGAAAGCGTTGGCAATCCTCCTATGGTCACTACTAGTGCAATCAGTAGTGGTATGGTGACCATACCACACATTATGGATATTGCACATCCAGTGAGTATAGTGAACCAAGATATTCCCATGACATCTCCAATACAATTGGAGGAGCCTACCACTGAAATTGAAGTATTGCCTCATATTGATGAGCAAGTACCTCAACCGCCTCAAACACAAGTGCCCTTAAGGCGATCCACAAGGGAACGGAGAAGCATGAATTCTCGTGATTATGTTTATCTCCAAGAGCATGAGTTTGATATAGAGTTGGAAAGTGATCCTACATCTTTCCAAGAAATCAAACAATGCTATAACCCTGAAAGGTGGATTAACGCCATGCAAGAAGAGTTAATGTCTATGGCAGACAATGATGTTTGGGAACTTGTCGAAATGCCTGAAGGTTCGAAACTCGTTGGTTATAAATGGATATTTAAAACCAAGCGAGATTCGAAGGGCAATATCGAAAGGTATAAGGCTCGTCTTGTTGCCAAGGGACTCACACAAAAGGAAGGCATTGATTATAAGGAGACTTTCTCACCTGTGTCGACGAAAGACTCACTTAGGGTAATCATGACACTTGTAGCTCATTTTGATTTGGAGCTATATCAAATGGACGTAAAGACTGCATTCCTCAATGGAGACATAGAGGAGTCTATATATATGGTGCAACCGGAGAACTTTGAGTCCTCAGACTCAAAGCACCTAGTATGTAGATTAAAGAAGTCTTTTTATGATTTAAAGCAGACATCCCGTCAATGGTACCGGAAATTTGATCAAGTGGTTACCTCATTTGGATTTAAAGAGAACCCCGTTGATCAGTGCATATATGTCAAGTTCAGTGGGAGCAAGTTTGTTATACTTGTTTTGTACGTGGATGATATATTGCTTGCGAGCAATAATAAGGGTCTACTGCATGAAACCAAGTCATTTCTATTTGGTAAATTTGAAATGAAAGATCTTGGTGAAGCATCTTTTGTTCTAGGCATTCAGATCTGTCGTGATCGATCAAGAGGCATTTTTGAACTTTCACAGCAAGCCTATATTGAGAAGGTGCTTATAAGGTATGACATGCAAAACTGTACACCTGGGGACACACCTGTGTCAAAAGGTGACAAGTTCAGTTTGCAGCAGTGTCCACGACTTAAACTTGAAATAAAGGAGATGGAACAATTCCCATATGCATCAGCAGCGGGAAGTCTCATGTATGCACAAGTTTGCACTCAACCAGATATAGCATTTGTAGTTGGGATGTTAGGCAGATATGTTAATAACCCAGGACCGTCGCACTGGAAAGCAATTAAAAAAGTGATGCGGTATTTGCAAAGAACTAAAAGACACATGCTCAAGTATCGAAGGTCAAATCATCTGGAGGTGATTGGTTATTCAGACTCCGATTTTGCTGGATACTTAGATAGCATGAGGTCCAATTCATGCTATATCTTCATGCTTGCTGGAGGGGCTATATCTTGGAAGAGCGTCAAGCAAACGCTAGTAGCTACTTCTACTATGGAGGCAGAATTGGTAGCATACTATGAAGCATCCAATCATGGGATTTGGCTGCGGATCTTTATCACAGCATTGCATATCTTTGATGGTATTGACGGACCACTGAGGATCTACTGTGATAATAAAGCTGCAGAACTTTATGCCAAGAACAACCGCAGTTCGTCGAAGTCTAAGCACATCGACATTAAGTTTCTAGCGGTTAAAGAGTGAGTTCAGAGTCGCCAGATTATGGTAGAGCACATCTGCATAGATTCCATGTTGGTCGATATTCCACTCACCAAAGGCTTGGTGCCCAAGGTGTTTCATGTGCATGTTGTGGATATGGGAGTTCTTATGGAAGAAGAACTTATCTAGTGGGAGTCTGTATTTATTTTATTACTCTATGTTAATAAAGACAAACATTTTATTTTGATTATTGTACGTACTTCAGGTTCAAAATATTAATGGGGATTCATATGTTTGTTTGACACTCTGAATACGATATCATGATTTACGACTGCTGTTTAGCATTTGGTGTTTGTTAATATGATACACATTCCATTTGGAATTGTTGGATCGGGTGGACCGACTAGAGGGGGGTGAATAGACGGTTATGAAAAATAATGGAGATAACACTCGCCTAAAAAAACTTGGTTGCAACTGGAACGTTACTTCCAAGGCGGTTAACGCTCAAGCAGAACTCCTGCAGGCGGAGAAGCCTTTACAGTTGTAGCACTGAAGACTTAGAGAAGTTACAATTCAATTGATGCATTTAATTCAAAATTCTAAGCCTATTTATAGCCTAAGAGAATAAATCTGGATTGTTGATTGTTGAGGAATTTTCTCTTGTTCGTTGATCCATGGATGTAATCTGGATGGTTGATCTTGGATGGGATTAACCAGCATCCATTGGATCTGATTAAAGGATAAAGCTTTATCCTTTATGAGATAAAGGAATTTTTATCTTCTGCTCGAGATTGCTATTGTAATCTCCAAGTAAGAATATCGACAAGAACAAAATTGTCTCTGACCTTTATCCCAATTGGTAAGCTTGGCAACCTCTGTTCTCGAGGTCTTGGGTTCAATTCCTCTTAGCAACAATTTAATCTTTCTTTTTCGGGCGACTAGCCTTTTGGTTCTTCTGCTCGCAACAGATAAATAACTTTATCATCTGCTCGCAACAATTTTAATTACATCTCCTCCTTATCCCAGTCAGTAAGGTTGGTGATATACGCACAGGCGAGGTTGCTGGTTAGAATCTTCACACTAACAAATAAAATTCATTTTGTTTCAGGTGCCTAGTTTGACTTGGTCAAACTAACCAGTCTTTTGGTTCATCTTCTGGGTGATTTCCGACCAACCGGAGTTAGGCTCACCCGAACCCGACTCTGGCCTTTCACCCCTCGAGCGTCCTTCCTCCCGGCTTCTCGTCCCTCGGACACCGCGCACGTCCTTCAAGCTCCACCGGTGTACTCTTCCGCAGCTTCCGCGCCCATCGGATTGTACCGAGCCCGTCAGCTCACTTCCCCGCACAATCCTTCCCGTCCGCTACGTCTTACGCTCGACTTCCTCCATACCTAATCTCCTGCACACTTAGCAGAGGGATTAAACATACCAAGACCTAACTTAACCTGGTTGATCACATCAAAACTTACCGAGGCATCAACAGGAATCATAAAGTTTGGATTATGATTTGCTGTTGCAAATTAGCATAAAGTATTTGCAAATATAATCAGACTCTTTTGAGTCGCTTTGGACCAGTTGGAAATTGACATGTACTGATCATATTTCATGTAATTTCTACTCTATACATTCGCATCATGATTTATGTCGTTAATAACATTGGTATTGTGATTATTGTTGGGACTTGTTACTATCATATACAGTAGCTATGACCTCTTTAGTCCTATACCAATGAAGTTTATGGACCAGATTGTTTATAGGGGTATCTTGTACCCATAAAGTTTGATATCAACTAAAGTTTTGCTTGTATTTACCATACAACTCACATATAGCCCAAGTGGGAGATTGTTGGATATTATTATTATCCCTATTAGGCGGGTTTATTTGTAAGTTGCACATGTAAATACAATCTGAGCCCTTAAAGTGATTTAACTTATGTTTATTGGATTTCGGATTATTGGATGCGGGTTCAATGTATAGAACCCTTTAGACTAATCTGTTATTATCTATGGGCTGATAACAAATTGGATTTCTATATAAAGGGGAGGTCCCCAAGGTTTAGTGATTATCTTGACCTAATTTCTTGTTCCCCATTGACAAGAAACTTTACGGCGCTGTCAACCCTAAGCCCCTTGGAAGATTCTCCTTCTTTTCGCTGCATTTTCTTCCACATGGCTCAAGTCGAAGACGCCACGACAAAGACAATGGCTAATCAATCAGGTTCTTTGTCTTTCGGTTTATCCCTTCTATTTATGTTATGTCATGATTCGATGAAACAATAGATCCATACTTATATATATTATGTTTCTCTTCGAGTTCTTATTTGATTTTCTAAAATTCATGCGGTTAGGAAAAAACACAATATTCTATCAACCATGTGTTCGAACATAAATTAGATACATGAACAAACTCCTACTTAATCATTTGAGCACGTGGAGATCAACATCAAGGTAACTACCATAATTCAAATAGAATCAGAATCTGCCAAACTAAACACGTGAGTAAGAAAACTTGCACGAACCAAATACTTTGTGAAGCAAAGAATGTGATCCTATCGGCAAGCGAAAAATAGGTCACCTTGTAATGAATCGCTCGGATCCTAATCGAAAGTTGACTGCTGAGTCGCTGGTCAGACGTTGGAAGAGGTCGTAGATCAGGTTACAAAAACTGGCCGACCGGATCAATAATCAATAGGGAGCTGCCAAATTTTCCTCAGGACGTCCAGAGGAGAGGTTGACAACGCTCCCTTAGAGGGGACACTAGGACCGGCCGAGCGGATCTCCGACGAGGGAACTACGAGAGAATTCCGGTCACACTCGAGATTCCGGAGAATAGTAGATGAGAATTGTAGATCTCCCTTCCTCTCTACCCCCAGGGGCCTTTATATAAGCGAGATAACAGACAAGGACTAGTCCCCTCCTGGCAACAATTCCGTCAGCAGGTCTCTGACAGCCGACAAGAGGGTGACTAAGCCCATTATTGTATCACATAACTCTCTAGCCTAGTAGTATGATCGACCACCTTTCATAATTGTCTATCGATTTAAGAGACTAGCGCAGCCTTATTGTCTCCTAGTGTGAATCTAGAAATATGACCGCCAACCTTCCATAAATGTTCGTCACCTCAGTGGGTCCACTCTGTCTTATTGTCTGACAGGGAAGCCTGTTAGGTCATTCGTATTTCAAGAGGAACTCGGTGTTATTCCTCACAGCTTGTGAATGCCTCCAGCCCAACTGGATACCTAGTCTTAGCCGACCGGATGTCCGGAGCCGGTTGGCCGAATACTTGTGGCCCATCTGACCGACCGGTATTAATCGGGTTGACTGGTTGATAACGGAGCAACTCTCGCGATTGAATCCAACCCGACCATCCTTGGGCTCCAAGCTTCCAACCTGGTCGTTTGGTGCATTGGTCCGGCTGACCGGGCATCACCTCAAATTGGTCGACCGAGCTTCCCCAACTCGATTGGCCAACCATCAACTTAGTTCTTGGCTAGTTACTTTGTCTTGTGGGTTCCACGAATGTTCTGTCTTCTTACACGTCCTGGAGGGACCCTCACCCCGTGTGGGTTATACCGATCATAATGTCACGATTCTTTCTTACTTTAAACAGAATTCAAACATTGTGTAGGGGTGAGTATTCGGTTAAAATCGAATCGAACCGAACCGAATAGACCGAAAACCGAATAAATCGAAATTTTTCAAAAAAATCGAACCGACCGAATTTTTTGATAAAAACTGAGAAAATCGAAATGATAAAATCTCGGTTAATTTGGGTTTTAACCGATTTCATCGAACTTTTAAAATTTTATTCGATTTTAATTAAAAAAATAAGATTTTATTTAATTTAATTATATTTTAAATAAAAAAATTTAAATTAATATTCTTATTCGGTTTAACTGTATTACAAAATTTAAAATCGAAAATCGAACCGAATTAACCGAAACGAATTTTGAGAAAAAAAATCTAAACCCGAATTAACCGAATTGAATTCTAAAATTCGATCGGTTCGATTCGATTAATTTAATTTTTTCGAATTTTTCTCACCCCTAAGAGCGGAGAATTAATTACATTCATGACGTCGATCTTAAGTCCACGTACGTACATTAAACACTACAGTCAACAATTATATATATAGTATACAATATAGAAATTAATTAAGCAAATGAATGAATGAGTACGTGCTCAACTGATCGATCGGATTCGTCCGCAAGCCGGCCGCAGAATATTGGAGTAGGGCATGAAGGTAGGGTAATACGAACCCAAGCTCGTCGCCAGCTTCGTTAGATCTCTCTGCCTGAACGAGTAAATTAAACGTAGGATTCAAAGAAAGCGCTGAACACCAGCACCATCCCTTTCTCCTTCCCGCAGTCGCATACCAACATCGTCCCCACGTTTTCTGCCTTCTCCATGTCATACATTACAAACTCCTCATTCAGCTTCACCCATGAACGATCATGATCAGTAGTAGACCATCTCCAAATCGTGAACGTGCCGGAACGCCGACGGTAACGCACCAGGCACAGCCACGATTCCTCCCAAACTCCCACGCTGATTTCGTCGCCCCACTCGACGGCGCCGTCGTCGGGCTCGGGAATCGCGAGAAACTCGACGGCCCCCGTGGCGATCTCGTATGACATCACGTAGGGATCGGATGTCGTAAACCCGAAGCAGTCGGAGGCCCAGAAGACGGCCCCTCGGTGCACCACCGGGTTCCGAATGCTAAAGATGCGGTGGCCCAGGTGGATCATCTCGTCCCTCGTCCAAACCTGGGCCGCCGAGTCGTACACGCGGCACCGGTACAAGTTGGACCAACCCTCGTCGGGTGTCAGGTAGACGAGCTTGTAGTCACCGGCGTTGGTGAACTCGACGGCCAAGTTGGAGTGCATTGCGCCGTCGTCGTCGTCGTCGTCGTCGGGGGGAATACGGATGAGCCAGGAATCGCCAAGGACGGGGTTGTAGGCGCAAATGCTATAGGAAATAGTGTCCTTGGTCAGGTAGAAGATGAGACCGCCGGCGGAGCAAAGGATCCTGCCGTCGTCGTAGGCGGGGAGGATATCCAAGGAGGCCCGGGGGAGTCCGGCGTCCGGATCGAGGAGGAACAACTGCAGGCGAGAATACTTGTTGTCGACCAAGATGGCGGCGGCGGCAGCGTTGTGGTGAGATTGCATGAGGTGGAAGATGTTGGAGGAAGAGAATAGGGGAGAGGAGAGACACACTTGTGACAGACGAGAAATGCAGAAAGCAAACTAAACAACTTGATCATTCAATAGAAGAGGTTACATATTTATAGGCTTAGTGGATAGACACCAAGTCCACATACATTGAATCTAGACACTTTTAAAAAATTTTATCCCAATCAAACTCTATCTCTATCTATTATTTTCCACATAATTAATCCACTAATTAATATTTATTTTGAAACATTATCGTTAACACTCCCCCTTGTTTCAAAATTACAAACACCAAGACATGATCTAAAATAGACAAACTTATCTCTGGGAAGTGACTTTGTCAAGATATCCGCCATTTGTTCATGCGTGCTACAATGCTCCAATATAATTTCATTATTTGTGACTAAGTCTCGAATAAAGTGTAGTCGAATATCAATATGCTTAGTCCTCGCATGAAAAGCTGGATTCTTTGTCATTGCAATTGTCGCCTTGTTATCACAAAAAATAATAGTCGCATCTTTTTGTTCCTGGTGAAGATCTGCAAGCAATCTTCTAACCCAAACTGCTTGACATGCTGCTGAAGTTGCTGCTACATATTCTGCTTCTGAAGAGGATAAGGCAGTAGTAGCTTGCTTCTTTGAACTCCATGAAATTGCTCCTGATCCAAGATTAAAAACACTAGCGGAGGTGCTCTTTCGATCATCCACTGAACTTGCCCAATCACTATCAGTGAAACCGCAAAGATCGAATTTTGAAACTTTAGTGTACCAAATTCCATAATCCATCGTTCCAGCAATATAGCGCAAAATCCTTTTAGCTGCTCCAAGATGATGCTTCGTAGGATTTTGCATAAATCTGGAAACTACACCAACAAAAAAACCAATATCAGGTCTAGTATGTGTTAAATAAATTAAACCTCCAACCAAACTTCTGAAAATTTTTTCATTAGCTTTCTCTGAACCATCTTCCTGTTGTAACTTCTCATTTACATTCATGGGCGTAGAAGCTGAATTGCAATTGAGCAAACTGAATCTTTTAAGAAGATCTGTCGCATACTTTTTTTGTGAGATAAAAATCCCATCAACTCCTTGCTTCACTTCAAGACCAAGAAAATAATGCAAAATTCCCATATCTGACATCTCAAATTTGTTCATCATGTTAGATTTAAAATCAGCCAGCAGAATATCAGAAGAGCTCATATATATTATATCATCGACATAAAGGCAGACAATAAGATAATCATTTCTACCTTGTTTCTTCACATAAAGAGTAGGTTCGTTTTCACTTCTTGTGAAACCATGTTGTCGAAAATAGCCATCAATTTTGCTATACCATGCACGTGGGGCTTGTTTTAACCCATAAAGTGCTTTTCTCAACTTGTACACTTTTGTTTCTTTGCCTTCAATTATAAAACCTTCTGGTTGAACTACATACACCTCTTCTTGCAAATCACCATTCAAAAATGCAGATTTAACATCAAATTGATAAACAGGCCACTGTAATTGTGCAGCTAATGCTAGAATAATTCTCACAGTTTCAAATCTAGCAACTGGAGAGAAAGTTTCTTCGAAATCAATACCTTGTTGTTGCGAATACCCTTTTGCAACCAGTCGAGCCTTATATTTTTGGATGGTTCCATCAGCATGGTATTTTGTTTTAAACACCCACTTGAGTCCAATCACATTCTTGCCTTCAGGTAGATCCACCATTTCCCATGTTTCATTTTTATGGATTGCCAATAACTCTTCATTCATTGCATTTCGCCATTCTTCCTTTGTGACTGCTTCTTCAAAAGTTGTAGGATCTGAAACAAAGAGAGCAAATTGACATGATGCATAAATTTCTCTCAAAGATCTGACCTTTGCTGGAGGTGATTCATCAGAAGACTCTTGTAAGGAGGATGGGCTGCTCCTTGAATTTAATGGTGAAGAAGCTGGTGACATCAAAGGAGATGATTCAGCACCTTCAGTTGCTGGGGTTCTGTTCTCCACTAAAATAGGAACTTGAGTCTTTTCTTCTTGTGGATTCCAATTCCAACTTGAATCTTCATCAAAATCTACATCTCTTCTTATAATCAATTTTCCAGTAAGAGGATTATACAACCGATATGCTTTTGATTGATTGCAATATCCAACAAATATGCATTTTTCAGATTTTTTCTCAAGTTTATGACGAAATTGAGGATTAATCAAAGCATATGCAATACAACCAAAAATTCTCAAGTGGTTTACCGATGGTTTTCTCCCTCGCCATGCTTCAAATGGTGTTTGATTCATAACCGCCTTTGTTGGAGAAATATTCAGCAGGTAAACTGATGTTGCCACTGCTTCAATCCAAAATATATTTGGAAGTCCTTTGATATTCAGCAAACTTCTAGCTATCTCTACAACCGTTCGATTTTTTCGTTCGGCTACACCATTTTGTTCCGGTGTATAAGGTGCGGTCAATTCCCTGTGGATA
Organism: Boesenbergia rotunda; assembly: GCA_024364735.1. Taxonomy (NCBI): domain Eukaryota; kingdom Viridiplantae; phylum Streptophyta; class Magnoliopsida; order Zingiberales; family Zingiberaceae; genus Boesenbergia; species Boesenbergia rotunda. The sequence continues at coordinate 159,533 of JAGFNQ010006223.1, read as the reverse complement.
CCATGCTCATCACAAAATTTATTAAATTCTTTAGATAAAAATTCACCTCCTCGATCTGTACGAAGAGTCTTTATTAAGGTATCATTCTGATTCTCCACAAGTGCCTTGAATTTTCTAAAATTTTCAAAAGTCTCTGACTTATCTGTTAGAAAATATACCCAACTCATTCAACTAAAATCATCAGTAAACATTAAGAAATATTTACTACCCCCAAACGATGTAGTTCTCATAGGACCACATAAATCAGCGTGAATTAGCTCAAGACATTCTGACGCTCTCCATGATTGTCCACTTGGAAAAGGTTTCCTTGTTTGTTTTCCAAGTACACATCCTTCACAAAAACCAAGAGAATTAATTTGGGGTAATCCACGAACCATACCTTTCTGATTTAAAAGCTGCATTCCTTTGATGTTGAGATGCCCATATCTCAAGTGCCACATCTTTGATGCATTTTCTTCATTAGCAATAAATGCTTGGTTTCTCACATTAGAGATCTTCAGCGGAAACATCTTATTTTCTGTCATTTGCACTTTAACAATAGACTGTCCAGTATCTTTGTCAGAAATAACACAGACTTCATTATCAAATAAAATTGCATAGCCGCTTATCATTAATTGTCCAACACTTAACAGATTATGTGCCAAGTTAGGAACAAAATAGACATTGTAAAGTAATTTAACTTTACCATCACTAGTCTCCACAACAATAATACCTTTGCCTTCGACTTGTATCTGATTATTATCTCCAAGTCTTACTAGCATCTTCTGTGACTCATCAAGCTCTTTAAATAACGACTTATTGCCTGTCATGTGATTTGAACATCCACTATCCAAAAACCAAATATCGTTTTGAACTTCATTAGAATGAGAATGAACCATAAATAACTTACTTTCCTCATTTTCTTCTTTAACATAGTTTGCTTGTGAACTATTTCTGCAATTTGCCTTTATATGCCCAAATTTTCCGCAACCATAACACTGAATGGAATTTTTATTCCATTTTTGATCTCCTTTGAATTGTCTCTCTTGTCCATTAAAATTACTTCTTCCTCTGCCACGTCCTCTACCACGAAAACCTCCTCTTCCTTGACCTCTGCCAGCGAAGTCTTCCCTTTTTTCTGTCTCCCCCTTCACTTGAGAAGCTTGAAATGCCTTTTCTTCATTCTTCTCAGTGGATTTATTTCGCCTTGCCTCATGAGCTTGCAAAGAACCCATTAGTTCATCAAAAGAGAAGGTTGAAAGATCTTTAGATTCCTCGATTGCAGTTACTATATAATCATATTTGGGAGTCAAACTTCGCAAAACTTTCGAAACGATAATTGCATCAGTGATCTTTTCTCCATAAGATCTCATTTGACTGACAATAGAAATTACTCTAGATAAAAAATCTTGTAAAATTTCATTACCCTTCATAAGCAAGGCCTCGAACTCACTTTTGAGGGTTTGGAGTTTCACGGCTATCACTCTGGAGGAACTTTGGAATTCTTTCTGCAGTATTTCCCATGCTTCTTTGGAAAATGAGGCAGTTGCAATTCTTGAGAAAATTGTCTCATGTACTGCTTGCTGAAGGATGAACAGTGCCTTTGAATCTTTCTTTCTGTTCTCCTTTAATCGACCTTCATCAGCATCCTTGTCGTCAAAGCCGCTCTCTACTAAATCCCAATGTCACGCCCCGAGGAGCCGCTCGACCAATACGGATCGGCCAGCTTCTCCTACACCCGGCGGACAATTCACTAACTCGAGTCCGAAACACCAAAATAGCGTACAAAACAAAGAAGACGTGCATACCGGTATGACTAACAACAAAGCCAAAAGACATAAGGCCTCCACGACACACAAAAGTACAACCATATCGAATAAGAACACAGCGGAAAATATTAAAACGAAAACACAGTACTGACACTCAATACAGGAACTATAAATCAAAGAAGAACATCTCGACGCAAGGTGATAGGACTGGCAGCTGGACCCTCCTGGCGATCAACCTGAAATAAAAACAAGGAGCTACGGGGTGAGTTCATAGAACTCAGCTGATAACTCATATATATGCAGGATAGTCTAAGCTAGCAATAGAGATACAACTATCAAGATATCACAGGTACTATCCATACTAAATAAAGCAAATCCGAGAAGCAGAACAAACATACCAGCGATGCAGGGTCATCAAGACCATGAAAAAGGGTCTCCTGAATGTGCATGTCAATCATGTGCAGCAACCACATACAGCAATTGTAAAGAAATACATATGCACATGGTGCAATGACATGGTCACCTCTGTCGCCGGTCAGACATCGTCACCTGTGTACGGGAGGAAGCTGAGCGGGGGCCAGCCTCCGGCGTAGAGCTGTGACTCCATCCGTACTCAACCCATCCGGGGGCCATCCCTACCCCGTGTAATAGGGCGGTCGAGTAGGCGGTATGCTGTCGGCGTAACACCCCTACCCCATGACCTATCCGGGGGGCCATCCCTACCCCAGGTCATCATCCGTAGAACTGGGGGGATATCTCTATCTGAGTGTTACGCCTACCCCAGGTGATATGGGGGAGAAACCTCTCTCTCTCATCTCCTGGTATAAGGGCAACTCAAGGAGGGACCCCTGCCTGCTACCATGCTCCGATCCACTAACCCATGAGTGCAAGAGCGGAGCAGCACAGGGCATCCTGCCCATACTCCGACAACCACTACCCATGAGTGGTCGTATGGGTAGGTCAGTATGACTGTCGACCTAGCCTACCCAACAATGGGCCCCTGGTCGACAGTGATGCATGGTGCACGATGATGCATGACAACAGTCACAACAGCATCCACTATCTAATCCACCTATGTCAACATGATATGCAAGGATCACAGATAAATATGCACCATATCCTAGATCCTAGAGGGGGTATAAGTATCACAATATCAGATCTAGTATATATATAAGATCACAGTAACGAAAAACAAGTACACGCAAATAATACCCTATCGCTAATCCTAGCATATCAAGCATATAAACTATGACTATCTGGGAGATAAGTCAGAGTTACCCGCCTCGATATGAAGATATCCGACCGACGAAAACCCCTCGTCCAATATAATATCCGTGCCGAATGAGCTAAGTCAACGCCCTGCATTAAAGATACAATCATTTAACTATTTACGAAATTATTAAATAGCTAATATATATCACAACCCCTGTAGGGTTATCGATAAGCTTCAAATTAGAACTCAAACCTAAAGGTTAGGTTTAAGCCTTAACCCAAGTCCAGATCAGATCTAAAAATCCAAATCTGAATTCCCAAAAACCACACGTACAGGAGCAGTAATGAAACCCAAATCATAAGTATCCTGAGAACCTAGAACAGAACAACTTCCCAAGTGACATAAAAGTAGCAAGAATCCATCAACTAAAACCCAACTATAGGAATCTCACTTGGGTTGACACTTCACAGGAACATTCATGCTACATAAATAAACCCAAGTAGAAGATTTGATCAGAATACTTCAATACAACGCCTCACTCATGACAAGGTAAGGGAAACCCAAGTAGATCACGGTGAAGAACAACCCAACAGAGCTGCTGCTAGTTCCACAACTTCACTGCAGACACCCAAAATCAACCTCCTCTAACTACAGATGAGAACAACAAGACTAGAGACTACAATTTGATTCTCCAAAAACGAATTCTATCTCAGACAACTCATAGAAGAGGGAAAAAACCATATATGATCAAACATCAACAAACTCACCGCAGAAAACCAATCCAATCAGCTTTCTAAACCGATCTCAAGACACCACTCTAAGGATCACATATCACTCCTCCAAAATACAAAACTGATCAAACTCCTCACAAAACAATCTGAACTCTGCTGATCAGATAATACGAACACCAAACACAGACACTACCCACTCGGATCCAAGAGCAAAACTATTATTCTAATGGCAGAAACCAAATCCAATCGACCACTCATCAAGCTGACTTTCCAACAGATCCGAACAGAGACTATTCCCAAATCCAGAACAAAGAATTGATCTAAACCAAGAGCAGAACTATCTCAAGATCAAGAATCGAACGATCCAACACAGAATCAAAATCAAAACAACAACCGGAACCCAATCCCTCACGCCAGTGCATCAACCGAATCCCCCAAATCCAGTGAAAAACCAACATCGCCACAAATCAGAAACCAAAACTCACCTCAACCCTGTGTCGTCGGAAGTCGTCGGAGCCAACCCACCAAAATCAGCCACTGGGCGGATTGAAATCGCCGAGAACAAGTTAGATCTCAGAGAGGTCGCCGGTATCGCGCCCTAATACACAATCGGAACACAGCCCAGAGTCACGATCCGCATCAGGGGAAGAACACAGAAGGAAACATCGAAGCTTACCTTCCAATGAGATCTCCGATCGCGCGCCCACGCTCCGTGACAGCCAACCCAATTTCCCTTCTCAGAATCCACTAACTCCCCGATTGCCCAACCCTTCTTGCGATTCTGTCGGTGGCGTGGTCGTCGCCCGCTCGAGTGAAAGAAGACGAAGCCGGATCGGAATCGCCGTCAAGAAGGAGTAGAGAGCGTCGTCGTCCAGCGGCAGAGAACGGCGAAGAAGGAGAAACGGTCGGGAGGAAGAGGGCTGCGGGCTCGCGAGCTGCCACGGGGAGGAGAAGCGAAACTTAAATGCCCTAATAATTTTGAAATTAAGCCCCTCTTTTCTGAAATTCCAATCCAAACCCTTAAGTTATGTCAAATTCACACTTAGCCCCTCTAAAGTTTCGGTATTTAACATTCTCCCTCACTAACAAAAATTTGGTCCCCAAATTTCGTTATTACTAATAGCAGGTACTAACAGCAATCTATATATAAAATACAAATGCTGAGCTGAACTAACAGTACATACCTCAGTCGAACAAATGGGGCTATCGAGCTCGGATAGTGTCCTCGAGCTCCCAGATAGTCTTTGCATCAGAATGATGCTGCCATCCGACTCTAACTAGCCGAATCATCTTGTTCCGTAGCTGACGCTCCCGGAAACCCAGAATCCGTACCGGTATCTCCTCATAAGTGGCGTCAGGTTGGAGCGGAAACAGGCACCTCAGATATGATGTGATTGGGGTCTGGCACATATACTCTCAGCATATAACATGAAATACATCATGCACATCGGCCAAGGAAGGAAGAAGTGTCAATCGGTAAACTACGGCTCCGATCTGCTCCAAAAATCTTGAAGACAAACCTCTTCACCCCTTTCGTGGGTGAAACCCAAAGAATTACACCGTCGCCTACAGAGATCTCTAGAGGTCCCCGTCTCTGTTATGCGTAACTCTTCCGGCAACTCTGTGCCTCGAACATCCTTCGTCTGAATAGTGCAAACTAACTTTGTGTCATACTGAGCTCTCTGGGGTCCTAGTAGCTATGTTTCCCCCAATCTCCTCCCAGAGGAGAAATGCCCGACACACTCTACCATACAGTGCCTTATACGGCGCCATCTGGGTAGTCACGTGATAGTGGTAGTTGTGGGCGACCTCTACTAAATGCAGATGGTCCCTCAACTGTCCCTAATATACGATGGTCTCCCTACCATATGTCCCTACCAATCCGTCCAGCGAATCCATTCCATGGATCGTCAAGAAATATACAACCTTGATCAATCGATTAACGATCGTCCCAATCGGCACGTACCTCCTTCATAAACCAACGTACTAGGCTTCCTTTCATAGGAAGTTCTTCGAGAGCAAGACCACTAGTCTCTGACACTCCCTGTGGTTTATGAGCCCACCACGCTACCCCTGCGTCAATCGACATATCCATAGTCCAGACACAAGGCTATCAAAGCCCCTTCCCATGTCGTTCCACCAACAGAAACATCACGATTCCCTGTACCCTCGGGTACATTCCGAAAATATCGTAAAACTAAGTCAGTGTGCCACTGAGAATAAGTCCTCCAGGACCGGAGGCAATCCCAAATCTGCACAATCTATTACGGAATAAAGTATTCCGTACACACCACGGGGATCCCTCCGTCTGATGCCTTAAGGTTACTCTGCCTCGGACAACCCAAGGATAATAACCTCCAACCGGAGCACACCTAGCCTGATCGATGACAATGTCTAATCATCCCAAGGCATCAACCCGTGCTCATGAATCCAATCATCAATACGTCCAGACACCGTCTACGAATAGTAACGGCTCATCCCAACACCTTAAGGCACCGGACTCATCGAATCCACGTGGTGGTCAGATCATCGATATGCCCACACCATACCACCAAGAACTTGACTGATCAAAAGATCCTCACCTAACCACCAGCTACAACCGAGCAACTAATCAACATCACCCCTATCAAGGTTGCTCGACCCTATGGTCTCTAATGCCACATCCATAATCTGATCCTCTAGATCCATCAGAAATTGCGCAGATTGGGTTAATCGATCAACGATCACCCAATTTACATCAAGCTCTCTCCGAATCCTAAGTAAATCCACGGCTAGGTCCTTAATACCCGCTCCCATCTCCAACAAAAAAAATTGGAATCATCTAGAATGACCCAGCGAATCATCTAAGGTTCAATCTTCATCTACTGTCCTACCAGATGTCTACCTACGTCATTCGTGATGTTCTTCTCTCTATCTGTCCACCAACCGGAACGCCTCAACTTCTCGTACCCCTGGATCTAACCTGCAAAACACACAAAGCAGACATCGGTGAGCCTCACTGGCCTCCTTGGAGACAATCAATGAAGCTCCTCCGAAAATAAGTCAGAAAATTTTCAAACCATAGAAAACAATAAAACACTCCTACGGACATGCGTCCGATGATTCTCGGACTTCGAGAACATCCGAGAGCTAAGGCCTATCACTATCATCAGTGCGACCCAGTGACAATAGGGAACCCTAACCCCCTGTACTAGAACCTCTAGCCTGAGACGAGGAGGTAACTGGAATCTCGTCGTCTCTGGTGCCACTGAGTCACCACATGGACTGGTTTGAAGATCAGAACGTAATCACCCTTACTTGACAACCCTCGGTCTGCCCTCGAAGACCATCCTTGATAACCTCTACCAAGTACGGTCAAATCTCACGGTGTTACGCTACTAACCCTAAATCCACCGCCTCCTATCGGTCCCATATCCCGATGCATCATCGAGAGTATCTAATACATACCACCTGTCTATGAGTCTTGATACCTCATAAACCAGAATAGCGTCGGACGAGTCGACTAACTGTCGTCTCGCAACCCTATATACTCCAACTCCGCCCCAACCGGAGATAGAGACACTATGTCTCTTAGGAGTATCTCAAAATAATCACAAAGTGATCATTCATTCCCGAATATCGTCCTTGGTGTCTTCCACCCAAAGGTGGTCCAAACTCGCAAGTGATTCGCATCGGCGCAAATCATGACTCCGAAGGTACTCTCTCTTGGTTATCCGAACCAAGTACGAGCATCAACTCGTGAGGGTCAAGCAACTAGCTTTACACTCCTCCGTACGAGTACAAATCTTTTATACGATTGTACTTCTTAGGTTATCAACCCAGTGTAACGAATCCAAGGTCAAAAGTCTCACGGAATAGGATATACCTATCCTCTATCAACTAGGATGATAAACAGCGGATATCATCTCTGCCGCATCACAGCAGGTCATGTCCTCCAGACATGTCTTCTAGGATATCTATCCTTAAACGAAACTCCATAAGCTACAATGGATCGACCCTATACTGATAGAGTCAACTACGATCTACAACCACCAATAGGTTGTCGTCTGATTCGATCCTAAGCCTCCAACTCGTCGGTCGGAGCTATTGGAGAATCAACATTCTCCGCTTTACGATCGAAACCACAACGTATCCACCGATCACCTTCGTAGTCAACATCGACTACGATCGTGATTGGAATAGCTTGACTGCATGTCCATCAAGCTAACCCCAAGTCGATGGATATCCACGAAATCGGTATCGAAATAGATGTCCAATCCCTCTCCATCGAGAATATCCAACCAACCTCAAGCAAGGTCGTGTACTCACTCGTACCTCTGGGCCCCCTAACCCGGCACAAGTAAACCAGACGTCTGCAACTCCCTGATATAAGACAAATCATCACTATATCGGTAAGCAGTCTCAACATCACACAGTTAATAACAACTGGTACTAGTATGGTAAAGGAGTTCCATAGCTGCAACTCCTTAACCTCCGATAGGTTGTTGACATGTTCGACCCTCGTCCTCCGACCATAAATCGATGCTACTCGAGAATCAACATTCTCTGTATCCAAGACGAGTCGGCAACATATCAACTAGTCACCTACGATCGACCTCGGCCAAGGTCACAACTAAAGCGGATTGACTAAATGTCGTCCAACAAAATTTATCTATGCATACCTACCGGTCAGATATATAAGCTGGTAGACAATCCTATAAACATAGAAAAATGTCTAACCATACAATAACTAATGAATACCAAAGGGTAAATGCGTCCAGACAAATACCTCGTGTCGCCCGGAGTAGCCCGTCGCCGCCATGTCCCAATCACGTCCAACGAGAGAACGACTCCGACACAAAATCCGAAAACACCCACTAGACCACAAGGTATCTCGCAACCTGGGCTCTGATACCAAATAAATTGTCACGCCCCGAGGAGTCGCTCGACCGATACGGATCGGCCAGCTTCCCTACGCCCGGCGGACAATTCACAAACTCAAGACCAAAACACCAAATAGCGTACAAAACCAAGGAAGACGTGCATACCGGTATGACTAACAACAAAGTCAAAAGACATAAGGGCCTCTACGGCACACAAAAGTACAACCAAATCGAAGAAGAACACAGCGGAAGATAATAAAGCAAATACACAGTACCGACACCCAATACAGGAACTATAAATCAAAGAAAACATCTCGACGCAAGGTGATGGGACTGACAGCTGGACCCTCCTGGCGATCAACCTGAAATAAAAACAAGGAGCTACGGGGTGAGTTCATAGAACTCAGCTGATAACTCATATATATGCAGGATAGTCTAAGCTAGCAATAGAGATACAACTATCAAGATATCACAGGTACTATCCATACTAAATAAAGCAAATCCGAGAAGTAGAACAAACATACCAGCGATGCAGGGTCATCAAGACCATGAAAAAGGGTCTCCTGAATGTGCATGTCAATCATGTGCAACAACCACATACAGCAATTGTAAAGAAATACGTATGCACATGGTGCAATGACATGGTCACCTCTGTCGCCGGTCAGACATCGTCACCTGTGTACGGGAGGAAGCTGAGCGGGGCCAACCTCGGCGTAGAGCTGTGACTCCATCAGTACTCGACCCATCCGGGGAAGCCATCCCTACCCCGGTAATAGAGCGATCGAGTAGACGGTATGCTGTCGGCGTAACACCCCTACCCCATGACCTATCCGGGTAGCCATCCCTACCCCGGTCATCATCCGTAGAACTGGGGGGATATCTCTATCTGAGTGTTACACCCACCCCATGTGATATGGGGGAGAAATCTCTCTCTCATCTCCTGGTATTAGGGCAACTCAAGGAGGGACCCCTGCCTGCTACCACGCTCCGGTCCACTAACCCATGAGTGCATGAGCGGAGCAGCACAGGGCATCCTACCCATACTCCGTCAACCACTAACCCATGAGTGGCCGTATGGGTAGGTCAGTATGACGGTCGACCTAGCCTACCCAACAATGGGCCCCTGGTCGACAGTGATGCATGGTGCACGATGATGCATGACAGCAGTCACAACAGCATCCACTATCTAATCCACCTATGCCCACATGATATGCAAGGATCACTGATAAATATGCACCATATCCTAGATCCTAGAGGGGTATCAGTATCACAATATCAGATCTAGTATATAAATCATAGTAACGGAAAACAGATACACGCAAATAAAACCCTATCGCTAATCCTAGCATATCAAGCATATAACTGTGACTATCTAGGAGATAGGTCAGAGGTACCCGCCTCAAAATGCTGATGTCCGAGCGCGTAAGAACCCCCGGTCCAGAAATAATATCCGCCACGAGGTAGCGAAATCAATCCATGTCCTGCATGGAGGAATAACAATTATTTAGCTAAAATCACACACGACCCTTAGCTAAATAATTATCAAGATTAAATTAAGATTGATCCTACTTTCCTTAATCATTTAAGTAATCAAACCAATTGATTAACCCTATCAAAACTGACACCAAATCATCAATTTAATACCCAATCCAAAACCAAACTCATCCCAGATCAGAACCTCAACTAGAAGCCCTACCTCCCACCTAGGAACCGCATATCAAAGATCCCAGTAAATATGATACAACTCGAAATTGACAAAACAACTACAATCTTCTAATCACAGATTAGGGCAATGCAAATTCCAGCCAAGCCATCTCCCTGCTCACCCACCGAATCCATCCCTGATCCCTATCTCAACTCACGGCAGGCAGTAGGAAATCAAAGAACACAACCATCAGATCAGCACGAGGAAGATCAACCAGAAATCAACTACACATCCAAATTACCCCCACCACACAGATCAAGCACAGAAGCATCGTCTACTATCCTAACAGAAACTCACCGTGGATCAAGGTAACACCGAAACCCACAGCCACTTCACAATCACAAGATATCATCCAAGCTTACGCAAAGAGTTCGGGACAGCAACTCCACACCAAAATCAGATTCCGATCAGGAACAAAACCACAACCCACGCATGATCAGAAACCCAAATTGATCAGAAGTCAAACTCCACCCAAAATCAATTAACATCAAAGATCAACCTCAACAGATATAACCTTACCAGAACGATGGTCAATTCCTATGCGTCGAAGCAGAGCCGAGGAAGAACAACCCACATGGCAGCAGTCTCCTCCTCTGCTCATTCAAATGGGACGCTCCAGTAACACCTCCAGAATCACCCACACAAATGGAATCCTTCTCCGATCAGAGCTCACCTCGCACCCTCGGTCGCCCCTCTCAATCGCCAGCCCTAATCACGATTGGCGACAATATGACCTAGGGAAAACGAGAAGAGAGTAAGGAGATCAATCCACCCTTACCTGAACTCGAATCACCTAAAGATCTTCGGAAAAGGATACCCGATCGACCCTCAACCACTGCTGAAGGCAAGCTGAAAACAATCGCCGGCTCCCAGATGAATCGCGTGGAGGGGAAAAGAAGGTCGCGACTTCTCCGGTGGCTCCGCTCGCACAAGATGAGGTGGAGCTCGCCTTCGCTCGGCCGGAGGAGACGATCTTCGTCGGCGCACCGAAGAGAAAAGGAAACAGAAGTCGGGAAGAAGAAGAGAAGAAGGAATCGGGAGAATGTTGCGGCTCGCGATTCGCGACGGGGAGGAATAAGCGGAACTTATATGCCCTAGGCACTTTTGCATTTAGACCCTTTCTTCTCTCGAATTCTCATCCGAGCCCTCCTTTTTGGCAATTTCACACTTAGCCCCTCTAAAGTTCCGATATTTAACACCGACCGACCAACCATCTCATGACAGGTCAAACGTACATTTCTCCACTAACATTCTCAGGGATCCTATGCCAAATCATTTCAGACTCCTCTCCATTTTGGAGTATGGAGGAACCATTGACCTCGAGGAGCATTTGATGAAATTCAAAAATGTCGCCTTGCTGCACCAGTATATGTATGATATCAAGTGTCGAGTGTTCCTGACACCCTGTCAGGGCTGACCCAACGGCAGTTCGACCGACTCCCAAGTGGATCGGTGAATAGCTTTGGAGATTTCAAGAAGCTATTCTTGCAACACTTTACGAACAACAGGAGGTATCACAAGATGAGCCTCAACCTCTTTGCTTTGAAGCAAGGCCCAAGAGAGTCTGATGGCCTACATCAAGAGATTTAATCAAGTGGCAATGGATGTGCCAATCGCCACACCCGAAGTCATGATTAGCACCTTCTCGCAAGGGCTACAGGATGGAGAGTTCTTCCGCTCATTGATCAGGAAGCCTTCGAAGGATTGCGATAGCCTCCTGGGTTAGGTTATTAAGTACATCAATGTGGAAGAAGTCTAAGCCGCTCAGCGAAAGGAGGTCGGACCAGCCCCAGCTCCAACTCCTAACCAGAAGGTCAGCTCACCGGGCAGACCCATCCGCGGCCCTAGAGAAGCTATGAACTAGCCCAGTCAAGAGCAGAGACAAGTTCAATAGGTGGCTCAAGGATGCAGCTCAACCAGATGGAAGTCTTATTGTTCATTCCATTAGAGCAAGACCCACAACATCCAAGATTGTAGGCATGCTAAACGAGGACAAGTGCCGACAACTCGAGGACTCCCCTACTGAACCCCTCAGAGAAACGCCAGAGGCTGAGGAGGGCAGCCGGGCATAGCACAGGAGGCAAACCCCACGGGAGCTGCCCCAGTCGTAAGGCAATTAATCCCATCGTCCAACCAGCCAGAGCCTGCGGAGGTGAGCGAAGAACTAGCAAACAAGCGAAACTCCATATATGGCACGGTGAACGTCATCTCGGGAGGTCCCACCTACGGGGATTCCAACTGAGTGAGTAAATCTCAGATACGCTGATTGGAAATTCATTAGGTCGGGACCAGTACCGCATAGGCCCAAGACCCTTAAATTAGCTTTGGTCCACAATATTTACAGGTCGCCTAAGAGACTGAATTCAAGCTCTAAAGTCAACTTAAGGAAGGGAGATCAATTAAATGGAAGTGCAAGTCAAAATACGTGATGCTTAACACAAGCAAGGATAACTATTCCACTCTCGGGTCCCGAACGAGCGAATAAGAAATAGGTAACCGGCTTTCACGGGCACCAGCTTTCAATACACAATTAAGGGCACCAGCAACACCATATAATGAGTGCCTAACTCTAACCCGATCTGAATCACTCTGTTAATTAACTGCTGCTGTTCCTTCGGTTAGAGGCTACGCTCCTTTAGTTGAATAGTTGCATGTGTTACTATTATATATGATACAGATCTTTTATCATCAATTTCTTTCCCGGACTTGAGTTAATGGTTTCTTATTAGTGTATGCCCGGCGTCGACCTACGGATCCCCAGACCTAAAATAAAGGGCCGACTATAAGTAACGGGATAGGGATAGATCTTTCGTAGTTTTGAAGAGAGAGTGCATTTTTCAAATTGATTTAAATTAGCCGCTCCAACAATATGAGATAACCAATGATATAAGCGTCCCACATCGGAATCCCTCTCTTTTACGGATCAAGCTCTCTTATGTATCTATTTATGATTCATTCGTCTCTTTGACCAAGCGAGACTGACTATCTATTGAAAGAGGTGCTACGCGGGCCTTCAATAGGGTCTTTCATATACCTTTCTTTTACATCCAGTCCGTCGAGTTCATTGAATAAGCTTCGGTGTGGGATCGTTTAGAATCGATAGAGGGGGGGGGTGAATATCAATAAAATTTTTCAGATATAAAAAGAATATTACGCAGTGGAAATTTAAAACAACGCTAACACACTTTCTTTTACTTGGTTTGGAGTCTAAATTGGCTCCTACTCCAAGGCCCACGGTCCTTGACCGTTTACGTTGGGCAATTCTATATTTCACAAGAAGGTTATGTTGGTGCAGACAGCACCCAAGTTGAACCTGTGTTTTGATAAATGGCAAAGGGTTCAAAAGTTAAGATGTTATGTTTATCTAATATGCCACTTGAGTGTGCAGATTAAAGTCCTAGCGAAGGACTGCTAGGCACCTAGCGAAGGACTGCTAGGCATCGGAACCTAAGACCTAGCGAAGGACTGCTAGGCACCTAGCGAAGGGATGCCAGGATACAAATCCCTAGCGAAGGACTGCTAGGCACCTGGCGAAGGACTGCCAGGATACAAAGCCCTAGCGAAGGACTGCTAGGCACCTGGCGAAGGAATGCCAGGATATAAAGACCTGGTGAAGGACAGCTAGGCACCTGGCGAAGGACTGCTGGGCAAAAATCCAACCGGAGGAGCCGGTTGGCAACAGGTAAATTCTCCTGAGAGGAGTAGGTGAGGGCGCGTTCCCTGTCGAGGGAACAGTAGGCGTCGGTTCGACCTAGGGTTCCATTTTAGAGACCCAAAGTCATAACCAAGATAGCTAAGGCTGTATAAACCTAATATTTTATTGCTTTGTGTTGCTTTGGACTAACCTTGGATGCAGGACCGAAGAAATGTGTTTCTGCAGCTTAGAACGCCCCAATGGAGAGGGGCAAGCAGCTGGGCAGGGCGCCCCTAGTGTCCCGGGTGCCCCCAAGGTCAAGGAAAAACAAGTTAGCAAGAAAACTCTTCAAAAGCTTATGCTCCCGGGCGCCCCCATGCTCCCGGGCGCCCCGGATGCTTAGGGCGCCCTGGGTCGAAGCCAACGAAGCGATAAAAGCTTATCCAGCCGAGAAGCCCGCTGAAAGAGTCAACCTGGGTGCCCCCTGCTTCCCGGGTGCCCCCGTCAAGCCTCGAGCCCGATCCTTGAGGGATAAGGGATGACCGAGAGGTTGCCGGATCGTGAGACACGTGGAGGGCGCTCCCAACGTCCCGGGCGCCCCCAGGCTCACTATATAAGGGGCTCGACCCCCAAGGCTTCTCAACACATTATTCCAACGCTACTACGCTCTTCGACTCAAGCGCTCTGCTCCAAAAACCTCCCAACTCGAGATTGAAGCACCGACGACGAACCTCTGCTCAGAAGTATAATCTACAACGGGCGTCGGTAACTAAAGAGCTTAAGTTTTAATTTACTGTACTACAACTGTAATCTTTCTGTAAACTTTTTGCGCACATATAGAATTGCCCCCAGTAAACGGTCAATGACCGTGGGCCTTGGAGTAGGAGCCGACCGCGACTCCGAACCAAGTAAAACCGCTTGTGTTTGCGTTGTGTTTTAATTTTCCGCTGCCTATTCTCTTAGTTTTATTCGAAAAACGATTTACGATATTCACCCCCCCTCTATCGTTATTCTCGATCCAACAAGTGGTATCAGAGCGTGGAAGCTCAAATTTGGTGCAACCACCTATTTGAGAGCTTTTTTTCGGATTTCTTTTTAAATTTTTTTTCGAATTTTCATCGTTAATCGAGGTTGGTGCAACACCCCTCGATAAATATTTTTTTTACTTCCCGCACTACTAATCCAAGACCAAGTCTTGGGATATTTCTTTCTTGTTTACTCTTATTTTCATATAAATGGCCATGCAAGAAGGATTCAGCACAGCCAGACCACCACTTTTCAGTGGGGAGGACTTCTCCTACTGGAAAAGTCGGATGGAGGTCCACCTGAAAACTCAGGTGGACATGTGGATAATCATCCAGTCTGGACTGGAGATTCCAAAGAATGCTGAAGGAGTGTCACAGTCTTACGCTGAGTGGGACACCACTCTGAAAAGAAAAATCGAAGCTGATGCAAAAGCAACCCAGACACTTCAATGCGGCCTGACCAAGGAAGAGTTGAATCGGGTAGGACCATTCAACAGTGCAAAGGAGCTGTGGGGTAAACTGATCGAGCTGCACGAAGGAACTTCAGATACTCAAATCAGCAAGAGAGATCTCCTCCTGAACAAGCTGTACACGATCAAGATGAACGACAATGAAACAGCAGCCCAGCTCCACGCTAGAATTCAGGAGTTAATGAACGGACTACACACAATCGGTCACAAGGTAGAAAACCGTGACCCAATAAGGTACGCCCTTAACGCTTTCCCAAGAAACACCTTGTGGGCATCTATGGTAGATGCGTACAAAGTTTTAAGGGATCTTTCAAAAATTAAGTTAGATTAACTATTTTCTGAATTAGAATTGCATGAGCAGACTAAATGCAATCTGGCCGAGAAAGGCATTACCTTTGTTGCAGATAAAGCTGGAAAGACAACCAAGAAGAAGCCTCAACCTACACCCGAGTCTGATTCAGACTCAGACTCCGAAGACAACTAAGGAAATCGGCCTAAGCTGGTTCGGCTAGCCCGGGACTACTACAAAGAGCTAAAAAACCAGACCAACAGAAGAAAAGCCAGCCGAAGAAAGGAAGAACAAGCTGAACCCTCAAATGAAAAGAACAAACCCAACGTGACCTGTTACGAGTGCAGGAAGAAGGGCCACTACAAGACTGAATGCCCCAACCTGAAGGAAACAAAGAAGACGAGAAAGAAGAAGGCACTTCAGGTAACGTGGGACGAGTCCTCCTCCTCCTCCGAAGAAGAGGACCCACAGTCGAACCTGCTCGCACTAACCGCCTCAGAAGAAATCGAGACCGAGTCAGAGTCGGAGTCGGACGACGGAAAACTTACATTTTCAGAGGATGGAGAAATAACTGTAAGTGGTTTTACTAGAAATCAGTTAAATGAATTAATTTCATATCTTTCTCGAGACTTGACAAAAGCTAAACTCCGAGTCGAATCTCTCCGACAGGAAGTAAAACTCCTGAAAGAGAGAGCTGACTCTAGATCCTTGACTGAGAAGGTTCAGGAAGGAACCTCTACTCAAGTTAAAAAACTTGATAAAGAGAACTCCTCCCTAAAAACTCAAGCCAAGGATCTTAGATCAGCCTTAGAATGGTTCACTTCTGGTTCCAAGGGTCTTGACATGATTCTTGGAAAACAGAAGTCGGTTCTAAATTGATCTGGACTAGGCTATAGAACCAAATCTAGACAAAGATCCTACTATGTTGTACTGAACCAGTCCAGACCTAAAGTTCAGGCATGGGTACCCAAACTGTGCCTGAACAAACAAACTGGATCAAATCAGTATTGGATCCCCAAGGACAAGATTCACATCTTGCCGAACCATTATCGTGGCTTTAGTCCAGGGGGAGCCAAATTAAAAACAATATTCATAGTTAGATAAATTTCAATTGTTGTTTTCAAATTGCATGATTGCTTGTTTATTTAATTTCTGCAATTTACCATGCTTAGATTTAGGAATGGTTAGTTTAAGGACTGAACCAACTTAACTAAAAGTTGAACAACATAGTATTGGGTGACGGTGAGATGATAGTACGTTAGGGAAGCTAATTCTAATAAAATCAAGTATACTTGGTCTCTTTAGACTGGTGAAACTAGCCGAAGCTACCGATCCAAAACTCAAACTAGTTAGACTAGAATTTTTCAAAAAATTATTTTGAAAATGAAATTTCATTAAAAGGCTTTGTCAAGGAAAGGGTTGATGATCCAATAAGGCTACGGCCAAAGAAGGCCTAGTGCCTCGCCAAGACCTGAAAGCCAATTTTTGAAATTCAAATTCAAATTATTATTTGTCAAATTCAAATCTAACACAAATTTTCAGTTAATTGTAGATTCAAATATTTTTTTAAATAAACTCAAGATCAACTGTTTTCAAAATTAATTTAAGTTTTTTCAGAATAAATCATGATTTTTCAAAATAATTCTATCTATTAAAACCTGTCTCACAAAACCCATAAGGCAAACGTGATTGATAACCCTAGATTGGGTGAGATGGTAAAATTTAGCTTAATCGAAATTTATTTAATACCTGCATTGTTGTTTAAATACAAACATTAAATCCTATAGTTTAGAATGGCATTGACCTAATACTAGTCAAACCATGATCAAAATAGTCAAATCATGGTCAAAGTAGTCATACCATTAAACCATGGTCAAATGGTCAACAAGACAACAAAGTTGTCAATTCACACCTAACCCGGGCGCCCGTGACTCCTTGGGCGCCCCGAACAACACTTTCACTTCTCTCAAGGCAAAAACCTGCCATTATCACTTAACCAGGGCGCCCCGGCCCCTGCGGGCGCCCCCCGTACCGGTCAAAGGCAGCAATGCTGCCATCCAAGTCTGACTGGGGCGCTCGGGCCATTACGGGCGCCCCGACCAGCACTAGGACACTGCCAAAGGCAGAAACCCCTGTCCCAGGCGCCCGGGAGCTCCAGGGCGCCCTAGCCAAAGTGCCTATATAAGGCACCCGAATCTCCTCATCTTGCCACACCCAAATCCTTTCTTCTCTCTAACTCTTTTCCTTCCAAGGCGACCAAGTGACCTTCTTGCTCCCTTAACCTCGACCATGCCTCCCCGAACGGCTACTCGATATAATTTTTTTACCTTTTTCTTACGCATTTAAAATTATTTTTCTTAAATTCCTTCCTTAAATGCATGTTTCTTATCTTAGAAAACGCCGAGCAAACCAATCAGACCCCGGTACCGAACCTAGTCCCGATCCAAGGTTCTCAACCTTAGAACTTTGTAATAGATTTGCTCGAACAACATATAAACCCATAAAGACAGGTTACCTAAATAGGCAATTCTTCACTCAATCTTGTCCATTGGCCATGAATGTTATCAACTTTTACCAATTAGATAATCTTGTTTTCTGCACTCATTCAATTAACACATCCCTATGTGCAGAATTCTATAACAACATAATAAGACAGGATGATCTTATGTTCGTCACCACCGTTCAAGGGATACCCTTGACAATCACACCCTCACTGCTCAACCGATTCCTTGGATTACGACACTCTCAGTCCATCTTTTGCTATTATCCCCCTAGGAATCCTCCATTCGATGCTCCATACTCTCATATTGACCTAGATACTCTACACTCCTACTTCTATAGGGAGGCTAGAAACCCCTTGGCCAGACGATTTCAGTCTGTTGACCTTCAAGTCCAGGACTATGCTCTTTATAGAGTTCTAGTCCGCTGCATTCTGCCCTTATCTACTAGAGACGTCGCTACCATGTGACCTTACCACACTTTCCTCCTATACGCATTAATTCATCATCCTGATATCGACATTGGACTCCACATGTTCCACATGATCCTACATGCGTTCAGTGTTACCACGCAAGGGCGGGTACGCACTCCCTATTGCCACATCATCACTTCCATTCTACATTATCACGGACGTAACATCACCAAGGGAGAGATGACCATGATGACTGACTTCGATGAAATAGGTTTAGGAACTTTTCCCTAGCTGGTATAGAGGTATCGGGTACTGGGGTTTTGTCGTGGAGGCGTCAGAGAGCCGGACCCCAGATCGACTCTGATGAGGACATTGAGGTTGATGTAGCAGATCTGGCAGCTGAGGTTCGAGAGCACATAGACGAGCCCCCACCACTGACACTCTACGAGAGGGTGACGCGACTTGAGACACAGGTCCAGAGCCTCCGGGAGGAAGTGGAGGCAAATCATGCTGAAGCAATGGAGGCAAATCAGGCCTATTACACTGAGTACATGAGTGCCCGCAGAGCCGATAGGGAGACTAGCGACGCTCGATATCATGAGATGATGTCGCTATTTCGATCCTGGCAGCCAGGCTCTTCTGATCATCCTGGTCCCTCCTCCTAGATTTGATTAGGCATTGTACTAGTGACTATTTGACTGCTCCTACTCAGTAGGGTTGACTCATATTTGACTTGTATGACTGTGCTGGTTCTCTCCTTTACTAGCTCACTTATTGAGTTAGATTATTTGCTTTTCTTGATTATCTGATCATTATTAGGATTATGCTTGGTAGAATAGGTTTACTCTATTTTTCTATCTTTTTAACTGCTTTATTTGATTTAAAAAATCAATTTTTAAAATAATTTTAAAACTGCTTTACTAAATTTCAAAACCAGCTTTTAGTTAGTTTGAAAAATCTGTTTATCACTTTTAATTTTTCGACTTAGTCTTTTTTTGGAAAAACTACCCCCTTTCAAAACTAGGGCTATTTCGCAAATAGACTTAGCCTAGGCCATAACCCTAGAACCGCATGCACCTATAGATCTAGAAGCCAGCATCTCACAAGCACCTTAGGGTACTTTTGACTGATAACCTAGAATGGGTTGAGATGCCTAGGTCTTTGCCTTAATTCAAGATGCTTTAAGTCAGTGCATCTGCAGTAATTGGGGCACTAAATACAACTTAAACAGTAATCAAGTTAAGTGTCAAGATTAGAAAATCTAATTTGAACAGAACACTTAACTTGACTAACCCTAGCAAAAACTACTGTTTATAACAGTTAGTAAGTAGCTAATTAGGTTAGACAGGACCCTAAAGAGATAATTGAAATTGGCTTGGTTCAGTTCATCTTGCATTGGTTCAGTACAACACATTAATTTTTCTTATGCAATTTATTTTGTTATATTGCTTTGTTTTTGATATATGGCAAAGGGGGAGAGATAGGAAAGGAGAGAAGCTTTAAAAAATTTTCAAAATTCTAAATTTTCATAAACTTTATCCTTTCTTCAAAAAGTACTTAAGCTAAGTTTTTTTAAAACTGCTTTCAAAAATTACTTAAGCTAAGTTTTTTTTTTCAAAAACTGCTTTCAAAGTACTAAGTTTTTTTTAACCGCTTTCAAAGTACTTAAGCTAAGTTTTTTTCAAACTGTTTTCAAAGTACTTAATCTATTTTTTTTCTCTCAAAACTGTATAAGTACTTGATCTAAATTGTTTTCAAAACTGTATAAGTACTTGACCCAAGTAGTTTTCAAAAGCATTTTCTAAGTACTTAAACTTAAGCAATGTTCAAAATATCTCTAAGTACTTATTTCTAAACTTCTCTAATATAAAAGTTTCTAAGTTTCTAAAAGTACTAAAGTTTCTAAGCTTCCAAGAACTTAAAAGATGTTTTAGAAAATTTTCTACTAAGGTATTTTCCTAAATTTCTAAGTATAAAAATCTTTTCAAGAGTGCCCAATCAAAATATATTTTTGGAAAATAATTTTCTAAAACTTCTTTTGAAAAATCTTTTATGTTTTGAAAAATTAATTCCATTATTTTGACTTAGAAATTTTTCAAACCCCATGAAACTTTGAGAACCCTAGGGGGAGATTCCTTCCAGGTGGAGGGAACTAAACTGTTATATCAACTGTATGAATTAACATAACTTTTTGAATCAGGTTGCCATAAATCAAAAAGGGGGAGATTATTGGTGTAGATAGCACCCAAGTCGAACCTATGTTTTGATAAATGGCAAAGGGTTCAAAAGTTAAGATGTTATGTTTATCTAACATGCCACTTGAGTGTGCATATTAAAGTCCTAGCAAAGGACTGCTAGCCACCTAGCGAAGGACTGCTAGACACCTAGCGAAGGACTGCTAGGCACCTAGCGAAGGGCTGCCAGGATACAAAGCCCTAGCGAAGGACTGCTGGGCACCTGGCGAAGGACTGCCAGGATACAAAGCCCTAGCGAAGGATTGCTAGGCACCTAGCGAAGGAATGCCAGGATACAAAGACCTGGCGAAGGACAACTAGGCACCTGGCGAAGGACTGCTGGGCAAAAGTCCAACCGGAGGAGCTGGTTGGCAATAGGTAAATTCTCCTGAGAGGAGTAGGTGAGGACGCGCTCCCCGTCGAGGGAACAGTAGGCGTCGGTTCGACCTAGGGTTCCATTTTGGAGACCCAAAGTCAGAACCAAGACAGCTAAGGCTGTATAAACCTAATATTTTATTGCTTTGTGTTGCTTTGGTCTAACCTTGGATGCAGGACCGAAGGAATGTGTTTTTG
This sequence comes from Boesenbergia rotunda, assembly GCA_024364735.1. Taxonomy (NCBI): domain Eukaryota; kingdom Viridiplantae; phylum Streptophyta; class Magnoliopsida; order Zingiberales; family Zingiberaceae; genus Boesenbergia; species Boesenbergia rotunda. Next base: position 138,138 of record JAGFNQ010006223.1, on the reverse strand, counting down.
CAGCTCAGAATGCCCCAAAGGAGAGGGGCAAGCAGCTGGGCACGACACCACCAGTGTCCCGGGCGCCCCCAAGGTCAAGGCAAAATAAGTTAGCAAGAAAACGCCTCGGAAGCTTATGCTCTCGGGCGCCCCCATGCTCCCGGGCGCCCCCGTGCTCCCGGGCTCCCCGGATGCTTAGGGCGCCTTAGGTCGAGGCCAACGAAGCGATAAAAGCTTATCCAGCCGAGAAGCCCGCTGAAAGAGTCAACCTGGGTGCCCCCTGCTTCCCGGGTGCCCCCGTCAAGCCTCGAGCCCGATCCTTGAGGGATAAGGGATGACCGAGAGGTTGCCGGATCGTGAGACACGTGGAGGGCGCCCCCAACGTCCCGGGCGCCCCCAGGCTCACTATATAAGGGGCTCGACCCCCAAGGCTTCTCAACACATTATTCCAATGCTACTATGCTCTTCGACTCAAGCGCTCTTCTCCAGAAACCTCCCAACTCAAGATTGAAGCGCCGACGATGACCCTCTGCTCAGAAGTACAATCTACAACGGGCGTCGGTAACGAAAGAGCTTAAGTTTTAATTTACTGTACTACAACTGTAATCTTTCTGTAAACTTTTTGCGCACATATAGAATTGCCCCAGTAAACGGTCAACGACCGTGGGCCTTGGAGTAGGAGCCGACCGCGACTCCGAACCAAGTAAAACCGCTTATGTTTGCGTTGTGTTTTAATTTTCCGCTGCCTATTCTCTTCGTTTTATCCGAAAAACGATTTACGATATTCACCCCCCCCCTCTATCGTTATTCTCGATCCAACAGGTTACAAATTTGAAGCACAAATACAAAATTAAATTTAAGCAATTAAATTTAAAATATCGACGATCGGAGAAGGACTCGAAGATCGGAGCAGCGGGTCGTCGTTGGCGCTTGAAACTTGAGCACGGAGAGATTAGAGCAGAGCGCTTGAGTATTTACGTTGGAAGAAGTGTTGTTTGGAAGCAAGGGGTGAACCCCTTTATATACAGTCGTCTGGGGCGCCTATGTTGAATGGGTCACCTGACACGTGTGCCTATCTGCGCGCATCTTTATCCGCAGACTTGGCCAGCGCTTATCCCTTCAACCAGGGCGCCTGGGACGACTGGGGTGCCTGTATGGTCACGGGCGCCTCCCTTGCTAATGTGGAGGCTTAGCTTCGCAGACTGCTGGAAAACACCCTTCTGGGGCGCCTGCATCCATACAGGCGCCTGGGAAGCAGAGAACTCCATCCTTTGTTCCTGCAACCAGGGTTAGTTCCAAAACACAAATAATAGATAAATTGAGTATAGTTAACAGCCTGCGCTGTCTTGATTCTGACTTTGGGCTTCTTAAATGAAACCCTAGGTCGAACCGACGCCTAATGTTCCCACTTCGGGGAACGCATCCTCACCTACTCTTCTCAGGAGAATTTACCTTTTGCCAATCGGCTCCTCTGATTAGACTTTTGCCCGATCTTCCGGATCAGGACTTTGTGCCTAGTCCACGACCAGGACTTATTGCCCAACCCTCGGTCAGGTCTTCGGTGCCCAACCCTCGGCTAGGACTTATTGCCCAATTCCTCGAATCAGGACTTTGTGCCCAATCCACGTCCAGGACTTATTATCCAACCCTCGGTTAGGTCTTCGGTGCCTAGCCCTCGGCCAGGACTTATTGCCCAATTCCTCGAATCAGGACTTCGTGCCTAGTTTACCTAGGACTTCTCCTGCGCACTTAAACAAATTCATTAGATCACAATATAATCTTAACATATGAACTCTTTGTCATTATCAAAACCCAGGTTCGATCTTGGTGCTTCCGGCACCAACAATCTCCCCCTTTTTGATTTATCGCAACCTAGTTCAAAAGTTAAGTTAAAACATACAAAGCAGGTATTTCAAACAAACATGTTTATTTTTCCTCTCTTTTTTTTTAAGAAGACTAATTTTTGAAAAACATGCACTAAGCTCCCCCTGAATTAGAGATTCTCCCCCTGAAACTTTCAAAGATATGCAGTTTTTCAAAAACATTTGAGTGTACCCTTTTTGAGGAAAAAAAATTTAAAGTCTTTTTGTGAAATTAAGATCAGCAAATTTTGACCAAGTATATATTGCAAAATTTTTGAAGTTGAAAAAGTTAAAACACCTTTTTTGGAAAAATTAATAAATTTTTCTGAAAAATAAAATTTTAACACAAAAATTTGTACTTTAAAAGACTTTGCACTTTTTGTACTCAAAACATTTGCACACTTACAAAGTTTTTGCCCTTTAAAAATATTGTGCAAATATTTTGCACTAACAAAACTATTTGCACTTAGAAAAATATTTTGCACTTAGAAAAAATATTTTGCAGTTAGGAAAATATTTTGCACTTAAGAAAATATTTTGCACTTAAAAAAATATTTTAACACAATATTTTGCAAAAATATTTTTCATAAAAAATATTAGTACTTTGAAAAGTACTTGAAAAATATTGTGCACTTAAACATCTTTTGTACTTGAAAAATATTGTCCACTTAAAAATATTTTGTACTTAAAAATATTGTAATATTTTGTACTTGAAAATTTAATGCATTTGTAAATTTAACTTTACTTTTTTTTTATAAAAATCTTACTCTCTTTGTTTACTCTCCCCCTTTGCCATATATAAAAAAAACTAGTAAAAAAACATTTGTGAATAGAGCCAATTTATTTTGTAAAAATTGAAAACACATATTAAACCAATTCTAGTGAGTCCAAGCCACAACAAGAATCAAACCAACTAAATTGAACTCTTTCAGGTCTTATCTAACCCAGTTAGCTACTTACTAACTATTATATAACAACAGTTTTTACTAGGGTTAGTCAAGTTAAGTGATCTGATCAAGTTAGATTTTCTAAGCTTGAACACTTAGCTTGATTGTTGTTCAAGTGTATTTATCGCCCTAACTACTCTAGATGCGCTGACTTAAAGCATCTTGAGTCAAGGCATAGACCTAATCATCTCAACCCAGTCTAGGTTATCAATCAAAGTGTCCTAATGTGCTTGTGAGATGCTGGCTTCTAGATCTATAGGAGCATGCAATTCTAGGGTTAAAGCCTAGTCTAAATCCATTGTGTAGAAAACCCTAGTTTTAAAAGGGGGTAATTTTTCAAAAAATCTAAGTCGGAATAAGAATTTTAAAATTCAAGACTTAATAAGAAAAATGATTTTTCGAAAAATATGAAATACTAGTTTTGAACAAATTTTGAAAACATAAATGATGATAGTCCTATTCTACTAAGCACAACTCTAATTGCCTTCATAGTAAGCTAAACTCAGACTCAGGTAAGGGTTTGGTAAAGATGTCGACTAGATTAGTTTTCGAGCCCACATGCATAAGTATAATTCCACCCCTGGCTACGTGATCCCTAACAAAATGATGTTTGACTTCAATGTGCTTGGTTCGGGAGTGATGAATAGGGTTTTTCGTAAGATTGATCGAGCTTATGTTGTTAATGAACACTTTGGTTTGGGCATAGTCTAGCTGAAAGTCCTTAAGAGTGAACATCATCTATAAAAGTTGTGCTACACACCCTCTTAGGGCAACATACTCTGCTTGTTGTTGAATATCCTAGAAAGGTCCCTGGGGTTGATTTTAATTGAAACTTACCTAGGTAGCCCTTAGTGTTCAAAATATGTACTTTACACCCAAAAACCCTTAAGTAATGTAAATTAGGTAGTCTGTGATAATAAATTTCATAAGGGGTCTTGTTGTGCCTTCTATTTATTAAGACCCTATTTTGAATATAACAGGTTGTATTAACCGCTTCTGCCCAAAACTGATTAGTTAGGTTGTATTTGTTGAGTATGGTCCTAGCGGCTTCTTGAAGGGTTCTATTTTTTCTCTCAACTATTCCATTTTGTTGGAGAGTTCTAGGACATGAAAATTTATGGACGTACCCGTTAATTTTACAAAATTTCTCAAATCTCAGATTTTCAAATTCTCCCCCGTGGTCACTCCTAAGTCTTTTAATTTGTGTGTCATTTTGATTTTCTATCATTTTACATAAATTATTAAATGAGTTAAATGTTTCATCATTGGTTTTTAAGAATCTAACCCAGGTAAACCTAGAGTAATCGTCAATAATTACTAAGCAGTACCAATTCCCACTTAGCAACTTGGCTCCATGTGAATCAAATAGGTCTAGGTGTAGGAGTTCAAGTGTGGCTTGGGTTAAGTCTGACTGGGTTGGTTTGTGGGTTGACTTGGTTTGTTTACCTTGTTGACATGAATTATAGATGATATTTTCAAAGTTTTTAATTTTAGGTATACCTTTAACCAGTCCAAGTTGAGTTAGTTTTGAAATTAATTTAGTATGGGTGTGGCCTAGTCTTCTATGCCATAGATTGGTTTCTTCTAGTTGAGTTAGAAAACATTTAGGTATTACGGGTAGATTGATTGTGTAAACATTATTCTTCCTACTACCCTTAAGTGTAACTTTTGAGTCTTGTAGATTCCTAATCAGGCAGTCAGAATTGGTGAAGGTAACAATATAACCAGTGTCACACAGTTGGCTAATGCTAAGTAAATTAAACTTAAAGTTTTCAACCAATAATACCTTTTTAATAATAAAATTTGAGTTCAATATTACCTGACCCAATTACTTTAAGTGTGGTATTGCTGCCAAATGCCACTGAGCCTAGGTTTTTGAACTTGATTTTGGTGAACTTCAATTTATCCCCAGTCATGTGTCTGGAGCATCCACTATCCAACATCCACTGGTCCAAATCTTTATGTTCCTATATATAAAGTATGTTTGATTTGGATCCATTTATGTAGAGGTAAGGATAGATTGAATTGAATCTCACTGCCTAATCTGTCTCACCCATATCTAAGTTTATCAAGCATGTTGACCTTATGGGTTTCCTATTGTAAGATAGGTTTTCATTATTTGTAAAAAAACTGAGTTCAAATTAATTTTGAGATTGACTTTGAAAAATATTAGGTGAAAATGTTAAGTATAGAATTAATTTTGAAAAATGTTGTAGAGTTAATTTTGGTTGGTTGGGTTGGACTACATTATTAGGTCCTAGACATCTCACCCAATTCTAAGTGATAAAATAGGTTTCCTTATCTATTTTGTAAGATGTATGATTTTTATCTTTGATTTAACACTAAATCTAAGTTCTAATTAAAACTTGTGTTAGATTTGAGTTTATCAAATAGTAATTTAAAAGTGAGTTTCAATAATCGACTTCCAGGTCGTGGCGAGGCACAGAGGCCTTCTTTGGTCGTAGCCTTATTGGATCAACAACCCTTTCCTAGATAAAGTCTTTTAAAGAAAAATCATTTTCTAATTACTTTTTAAGAAACTCTGGTCTAACTAGCTTAGGATTTGGAGAGGTAGCTTTGGCTAGTTCTATCGGACTAAACAGACCAAATAGGGTACGTCTTACCCTACTTGATTCCTTAGACAGGCTTCCCTAACGTACTATCATTTCACCTCCTCCTAATACTATGTTGTTTAAGTTTCAAGTAAGTCTTGTCCTTAACTAACCATTCCTACGTCTAAGCAGAATAATATTGCAAAAAAAAAAAAAAATAAACATCAAAAAAAAATTATCTAAGTATAAAAATAGTTTTTATATTGACTCCCCCTGGACTGAAGCCTCGAGATGGGTTAGGCAAGATGTGAATCTTGTCCTTGGGGATTCAATATTAGTTTGGTCCAGCTTATTTCAAACTTAGCTTTGGGACCCATGCTTGGACTCGGGTTTTAGGTTGGTTCAATACGAAATAGTAAGATCGTTGTCGCAAGTTGGTTCGATAGCCCAGTCCGGACCGATTTAGCACTGACTTTTGTTTTCCAAGAATCATATCCAAATTCTTGGAACCCGAAGTGAATCGTTCTAATGCGACTCTGAGTTCCTTGACTTGAGTTTTCAAGGAGGAATTCTCTTCCTCAAGCTTTTGTACTTGGGTCGAGGTTCCTTCTTGAACTGATTCGATAGAGGAACTCGAGTTGACTTCCTCTTTCAGGAGTTTGACTTCCTATCGGAGGGTTTCAACTTGGACGTTGGCTTTTGCCAACTTGCGAGACAGATACGAGATAAGATCGTAATGCTCCGATTCAGGACAACCTCTTACCGTAATCCGTCCGACCTCCGAGATCGAGAGCTTTCCGGTGCCGACTTCTTCATCAGGTTCTGATTCCATTCCGGAGTCGATGTCTTCCGAGGCGGTCAACGCGAGGAGGTTGGAGTGCGGAGCCACTTCTTCTTCTTCCGAGGATGATTCGTCCCATGTGACTTGCAGTGTCTTCTTCTTCCGAGCTTTCTTGCCTTCCTTTAGGTTAGGACACTCCAATCTGAAGTGACCCTCCTTGTTGCACTGGTAACATGTTACGTTGCTTTTATTCTTCTAGCTTGTTGAGGGTTCAGACGGATCATCCTTCTTCTGAGTCGTCTTCTTTTTGGTCGTTTGATTCTTCAACACCTTATAGTAGTCACGAGCCAACCGGACCAGTTTTGGACAATCTACTCCATCATCGTCAGACTCTGAATCTGGGTTGGACTCGGATATTGGTTGTTGCTTCTTCTTCTGTGATTTTCTTGGAGTTTTCCCCGCAACAAAAGCTATACTTTTCTCGACCATTGCAGTATTAGTTTGCTCATGTAATTCTAATTATGAGAATAATTCATCGAGCTTAATTTCAAAAAGGTTCCTAGAAACCTTGTAGGCATCTACCATAGATGCCCACAGTGAGTTCCTTGGGAACGAGTTCAGAATATACCTTGTTAGTGTTGGATCGAGAGATGCGAGAGAGGGGGGGGTGAATGTCGCAAATCGTTCGGATTTAAAAAGAGTAAGTGCGCAGCGGAAATAAGACACAAAAACAATGCTAACACGGTCGTTTTACTTGGTTCGGAGCCTGTGTCGACTCCTACTCCAAGGCCCACGGTCGTTGACCGTTTTCTGTGGGCAATTCTATAAGTTCGTAAACCAGTTTACAATTATTGAATACAGAATAAGTGCAGTAAACTTTATATAATAAGAATTATGCTCTTCTTTTACCGACGTCCAGAGTAGATCGAAGATTTCGGGGCAGCGGGACGTCGTCGGCTCGAGTTGGGCAGTATCTGGAGCAAAGCACGAGAGCAGAAGAGCGTGGAAGTGTCCGAAGAATTGATGCTTTGAAGAAGGAGGTCGAGGGCCCTTTATATAGGGCCTAGGGGCGCCCTAGTCGACGGGGGCGCCCCCCACGTGGCAGCCGATCCGGCTGTAGCTCGGTCGCCGTCTGATCCCATTATCCTCGGGATCCGGTTTGACCGGCCCCGGAGGACTCGGGGCGCCCGGCTTGACCGGTCAAAGGCCTCATCTCTTCGGCTTCGCAGGGATGCGCTTCGACAGCTGGCAGTGGGGGCGCCCGCGACACGCGGGGCGCCCGCGACAAGCGGGGCGAAAACGCGTCGAGGTTGTTACATACTTGGGTTGACCTTGGGGGCGCCCTGGTCGTCCGGGGCGCCCTGCTCAGCATCTGCCTCACTCCTTCGAGGCTCTCTGAGCTGCAGATACTCAGTCCTTCGATCCTGCATCCAGGGTTAGTCCAAATAACAATTATCTTATTATTTTATACAGCCTTAGCTGTCTTGGTTCTGACTTTGGTCTCCAAAATGGAGCCCTAGGTTGAACCGACGCCTAATGTTCCCTCAAGGGGAACGCGTCCTCACCTACTCCTCTAGGGAGAGTTTTACCTAGTGCCAACCGGATCCTCCAGTTGGACTTTTGCCCAGCAGTCCTTCGCCAGGTCTTGAGGTACCAAGCTGCCCTTCGCTTGGTGCCTAGCAGCCCTTCGCTAGGTCTTTTCTTCTGGCAGCCCTTCGCCAGTGCCTAGCATTCCTTCGCTAGGACTTGTCCATTCTAGCATTCCTTCGCTAGGGCTTTCTTTCCTGGCATTCCTTTACCAGTGCCTAGCAGTCCTTCGCTAGGGCTTTTTCTGCACACTCAGTGAACAACGTTAGATCACAAATAAACTTAACTTTGAATCCTTTGCCAATATCAAAACCAGGTTCGATATGGTGCTTCCTGCACCAACAGTTAGGTCACGGTTTTCCACCTTATGACCTATTGTATGTAGCCCATTCATCAACTTCTGGATTCTTGCGTGGAGCTATGCTGCTGTTTCCCCATCGTGCATCTTGATGGTGTAGAGCTTGTTAAGTAGCATATCTCTTTTGCTAATCTGCGTATCTAACGTACCTTCATGTAGTTCGATTAATTTGTTCCATAGCTCCTTTGCGCTGCTGAAGGGTTCGACGTGGTTCAGCTCTTCCTTGGTTAAGCAACATTGCAGTGTTTGTGTGACATTTGCGTTTGCTTCAATTTTCTTCTTGAGTGGTTCATCCCACTCTGTGTAGCCTTACACCTCGTCTTGTGCATTTTGTGGATCTCCAGTCCGGACTGGATGATTATCCACATGTCCACCTGAGTTTTCAGGTGGACCTCCATCCTACTCTTCCATAGGAGAAGTCTTCTCCTGAGAAGAGTGGTGATCTGGCGGTGCTGTAGCCTTCTTGCATGGCCATGGATTTTAATCTGAAAATTTACAAAAAAAAACAAATTTTTTTTAAAAATAAATCCAAAAATTGCTCAATTGGTGGTTGCACTAAATTTGAGCCACCCGCTCTGATACCACTTGTGGGATCGTTTAGAATCGATAGAGGGGGGTGAATATCGATAAAATTTTTCAGATATAAAAAGAATATTACGCAGCAGAAATTTAAAACAACGCTAACACACTTTCTTTTACTTGGTTTGGAGTCTAAATTGGCTCCTACTCCAAGGCCCACGGTCCTTGACCGTTTACGTTGGGCAATTCTATATTTCGCAAGAAGGTTACAAATTTGAAGCACAAATACAGAATTGAATTTAAGCAATTAAATTTAAAATACTGACGACCGGAGAAGGACTCGAAGATCGGAGCAGTGGGTCGTCGTTGGCGCTTGAAACTTGAGCACGGAGAGATTAGAGCAGAGCGCTTGAGTATTTACGTTGGAAGAAGTGTTGTCTGGAAGCAAGGGGTGAACCCCTTTATATACAGTCGTCTGGGGCGCCTGTGTTGAATGGGGCACCTGACACGTGTGCCTATCTGCGCGCATCTTTATCCGCAGACTTGGCCATCGCTTATCCCTTCAACCAGGGAGGCTGGGACGACTAGGGCGCCTATATGGTCACGGGTGCCTCCCTTGCTGACGTGGAGGCTCAGCTTCGCGGACTACTGGAAAACACCCTTCTGGGGCACCTGTATCCATACAGGCGCCTGTATGATCAGGCGCCTGGCTCCTTTCAGGCGCTTGGGAAGCAGAGAACTCCATCCTTTGTTCCTACAACCAGTGTTAGCTCCAAAACACAAATAATAGATAAATTCAATACAGTTAACAGCCTGCGCTGTCTTGGTTCTGACTTTGGGCTTCTTAAATGGAACCCTAGGTCGAACCGACGCCTAATGTTCCCTCTTCGGGGAACGCGTCCTCGCCTACTCCTCTAAGGAGAATTTACCTTTTTCCAACCGGCTCCTCCAGTTGGACTTTTGCCCGATCTTTCGGATCAGGACTTCATGCCCAGTCCACGACCAGGACTTATTGCCCAACCCTCGGTCAGGTCTTCGATGCCCAGCCCTCAGCCAGGACTTATTACCCAATTCCTCGAATCAGGACTTCATGCCCAGTCCACGACCAGGACTTATTGCCCAACCCTCGGTCAGGTCTTCGGTGCCTAGCCCTCGACCAGGACTTATTGCCCAATTCCTCGAATCAGGACTTCGTGCCCAGTCCACGACCAGGACTTATTGACCAACCCTCAGTCAGGTCTTCGGTGCCTAGCCCTCGGCCAAGACTTATTGCTCAATTCCTCGAATCAGGACTTCGTGCCTAGCTTACCTAGGACTTCTCCTACGCACTTAAACAAATTCATTAGATCACAATATAATCTTAACTTATGAACCCTTTGTCATTATCAAAACCCAAGTTCGATCTTGGTGCTTCCGCCACCAACATTCTGTTCCTCAAACTACCTGGGAAAAGAAAGTAGGTAATGCCATTCATTCATAGAGACCTGAAAAGAAGCCATGAAATAGATTTGCTAAGAAGGCCGGAACGAAGCGAACGAACTAACCATTCACTCCCTCCACCGGCAATCAACTCTTTATCTTTGAAGCTCGACCAAGAAGAAAGAACTGCTCCGTCTACCCGAGCATTCGTGGCACACCCTCCCCCTCAAAAGAAAAGGATCCACGAACCCCTAGAGAAAGGTCCTTCATGGGCTTGCGTCATTCACTCCACCCTCCTTGGCCAAAGCTGGAGCTGATGAATAATGTTAGGAGTCGTTCACTATTTCCATTCACTTCTATTGCTAGGCGGGGAGGAAAGTCAAGTATCCGACTCTTGCTATTGGAGGAGAGGAGTTCGAAGGGGAGGGGAGGGGAACTAACAAATTAGAGTTAGGTGCATGGCTACGATTACGAGTGAAGCATCGAAGGTTCGAAGCGAAGCACCGAGGGGAGGGCTCACTCGACATGCTTCGGGAATTGATGGAAGGCAAGGAAGCTCTCAAGTGAGGAGCGAAAGTGACTATGAGTAAGGCAAGTCAGAGTGCAGTCAGTCAAAAGACTACTTGGGCTTGTGGTAGCTAGTTCAATCTGGTTTCCGATGGGACCGAGATTAACTATTTCATTTGAATTTGGGCTAGTGGTCTAGCGGTTCATAAGGAGATTCTCTTTTTTCGTAACCGCGCATATGGGAATGAGAAAGTGATGAAGCAGTGGTCATCCCGCCAGTGATCACCAACTACCAGATCCACTGCACCAAAGTAGATACTGGAAAATTGGTTAACATCTAGTACAAGAAAGAGTTTGATCAGTTACAAATCAACATCAAGGATGTACAACCAGCAACTACTCCTTTATTCGGATTCACCCACAGTGTGGTGCAACTGATCAACCATATTAAGTTAGCTATTTCTTTGGGCGATGAGCCCCTTCAAGAGGACCATATGGTCCACCGTTTTGATAGTTGACACACCATCAGCCTACAACACTATATTGGGAAGACCATCTCTTAATGAGTTTCTGGCAGTTGTTTCCACCTTCTACCTAAAGGTTAAGTTTTCGGTTAGGGACACGATAGGAGAAGTAAAGGGAGACAAGATGATAGCTCGATGTTGCTATGTGGATGACGTTAGGACAGAGTCTTGCAAAGCATTCAGGGTGCCCCTAGCAAGTTACAACATGGTCCAGCCATCTCCTTGGGCAGAACTGCATGAAGACAAGGAGGAAGCCCAGCTCCTCCCTGATCGGGAAAAGACTAAGATCAGAATAGCACCAGACCTCCCTACTGGACTAAGGCAGCAACTAGTCGATAGCCTCACTCAGAATCAAGATGTTTGTGCTTGGTCGGCCAAGGACTTGAAGGGAGTCTGACTGGATTTGTCATGGAGCATGAGCTGCACATCTACCCTGATGCCTGGCTAGTGACGCAACACAAGAGAGATTTCAATGCAGAACAAAACAAGATCATCCGAGCGGAGGTCGAGAAGTTCTTGGAGGTCGGGCATATCAAAGAGGTGTATTTCCCACCCTCACTGTCCAACATCGTGCTGGTCTCCAAGTTGAACAATAAATGGCGAGTCTATATCGACTTCTGCAACCTCAATCGAGCTTGCCCAAATGACTGTTACCCCTGCCCAGAATCGACCAGATGGTGGACTCGATGGTCGACAGCGAGTTGATCTGCATGCTGGACACGTATCAAGGTTATCATCAAGTGTCGTTGGTGCCCGTCGACCAAGAGAAAGTTAGCTTCGTCACCGCCAACGGTATGTACTATTACACAGTAATGCAATTCGAACTAAAAAATACAGATGTCACCAACCAACAGGTGATGAATAAGGTCTTCCGAGAGCAGATGTGGTTGAACATCAAAGTTTACATTGACGATATACTCATCAAGTCAGTCCGGTTAGCCAATCTGATAACAGACGTGGAGGAAACTTATCGTACCTTGAGGCGGTATGGCCTGAAGCTAAACCTAGCCAAGTGCCTATTTGGAATTGGGAGTGGAAAGTTCGATGGCTACATTGTGACTGAGTAGGGCATTGAGGCTAACCCTAGCAAGGTCAAGGCCCAACTTGACATGTTGTCACCCCAAAATTTGAAGGACCCGCAGCGGCTGACTAGGAGGATCACAACATTATCTAGATTCATCTCCCGCTTGGCAGATCGAAGCCTCCCCTTTTTCAAGATATTGCGACAGGACACCAAGTTACAGTGGGGTGTTGAGTGTGACAAGACTTTTAAAGAACTGAAGACTTATCTGGTCGGTCTGCCAGTGCTGGCCAAGCCTGCAGCCGAGGAATCTTTGCACGTCAACTTGTACGCCAACAAGGAGGCTATAGGCACTATATTGGTAAAATAAAAGGAGGTCGAGCAGCTGCCTGTATATTTCTTTGGTCTTTATTGAAGGATGTAGAGTGCCATTATAGTGCACTCGAAAAGTTGGCTTATTGCTTGGCGTTGATAGCTTGGCGGCTTTGCCCTTATTTTCTAGCTTGCCCCATTATGGTACTTACAAACAACATCTTGGGATGAGTATTGACCAACCTAGAAGTGTTCGATCGGCTGATTAAATGGACAACAAAATTTAGTGAATATGAAATACAATATTAGCCTAGAACTATTAACAAAGCTCAAGCCCTAGCGAACTTCCTCAGTGAACTCACACGGAAGTGCCTGAGGGTACATGGAAGATATATGTGGATGGTTCCTCAACTTAGCAAGGAAGTGACGTCGGAATTCTTATGGTATCGTCTAAGGAGGATTGTCTCCACCTATCAGTCTAACTAGATTACCGAGCCACCAATAATAAAGTCGAGTATGAATCGCTTTGTCAGACTGCAAGCAGCTAAACACATTGGAGCATCCCGGGTCATTCTCCACTCAGATTCATAATTAGCCACACAGCAGCATGCCAGTTGGTTCGAGGTGAACAGTGAATGGCTATAGGCCTACGTGGATGCTTACAAGCAATTAAAGGAAGAGTTTTATGAGGTATAGTTACAATAGATCCCCAGAGAGAGCAATCTAAAGATAGATAAATTGGCAAAGCTGGCTGGCACCGTCATTCTGTCGGTTTTAGCCAAACCCATAGCACAGACAATGTTCGTGGCTCAAATCGAGCAGCAGTCAGAGGTAGAACTGGAAGGTGATTGGAGAGCCCCAATCATCTCCTACTTGCAGCAAGGGATCCTCCCAATTGACCCTGAGTGGGCTAGACTACTGAAGAAGCAGGTCGCCCGGTTTACCCTAGTCCGCGACACCTATGTAAGTACCCCGGGATAGTTTTGATATGGTCAACTGAGTCAAATTAGGTTTTGTTAGTTTTAATCCCTGTGTCTAAGTGTGCAGGAGCTTAGGAGCACAGGAAGTCGAGCGGAAAACGTAGTAGACGAGAAGGATGACACGTGTAGGGAGCTAACGGGCTCGGTGCATCCGAGGGACGCGAAGAATGTGGAAGAGTACACCGATGGAGTGAGAAGGGCGTGTGTGATGTCCGAGGGACGAGAAGCCGGGGGAGGAAGATTGCTTAAGGAAAAGGTGGGAGATGGGTTCGGGTGAGCCCAACTCTGGATGGCTGGAGATCACCCAGAAGAAATGAATACTGATCAACCCAAGGCAGATTAGAACTATGTTGGACAAACTACTCTCGGGCGCCTGCGTTAACACAGACACTCAAGTAATCAGGCACCCGTTTAGAGTTGGGCACCCATGTATACAGGCACCCATCTTCATACAAGCGCTTGAGATTTGATGTTTATCGACAAACGATCCATTGTTCAGCCGTTGCGACATGGATAAGCACTGACCTAGTATCAGGCGCTCGTGTGCACTCAGGTGCCTAAGAAGTACCACGTCAGTATTTTGATATGGTTGTCCAGGGGTTATAAATAGGCCCCTTAACTCAGAGCTTTTAACCATTTGAGTTGTAAATATTTTTTGTAATGGATTCTTATGTTTTCTCTCAGTTTCTAATTCTGTAAGAGGCTTCTCCGCCCATAAGGAGTTGATCTGGAGTTTAAGCTATTTATTGTCTTGGATTAGCAACCATCCTAGTTACAACCAAGTAAACTCTTCTAGTCTCTTTCTTGTTTTAGTTATTGCTTATGATTATTTTAATTGCATGCTAACTTACTATCTTTGTTAAAAGAAAATAAAAGATCTAGTTTACTATTGTAGGGCTATTGACTCTCCTCTAGCCGACCCAAACGTTCCAACACCCTATACAAATGAGTCTTCTCCCGATCGTTGTTTAAATGTTTCAGAGAAGAAGACATGGATTACATACTAAGAGAAATCCACTTAGGATCTTGCGGAAGTCATGCAAGTGGCCGATCGGTTGCTCGAAGGGTATTGCTCTCTGGATACTTTTGGCCGACATTGCAGAAGGACGTCGATTGGCTGGTTACAACCTGTCTATCTTACTAGAAATATTAGAATTTGTCCTATCAGCTTGTCGAGATGCTGAAAGCCTCAGTGGTAGCTTGTCCCTTCGATCAGTGGGGAAAGGACATCACAGGACCTTTTCTGATTGCTCTCACTCAGAAGAAATTTTTGTTAGTGACGGTCAATTATTTTTCCAAATGGGTGGAAGTTGAGGTGCTAGTCTGAACACCGAGAAGGCAATCATAAAATTTCTGTGACAAAATATACTATGCCGATATGGGATACCCTAGAAGCTAGATTCAGACAATGGCAGGTAGTTCTAGGGCAGAAAAATACAGGACTGGTGCTCGGCGTATGGGATTCGGTAAGCATTCACCTTAGTAGCCTACTCGTAGAGCAATGGCCAAGCAGATGTGGCTAACCGGGAGATCATTAGAGGGCTAAGGACAAAGTTAGACTACGTTGGTGGAACCTATGTGGATGAGCTGCCCAATGTCCCGTGGGCTCAGTGGACCACACCGAGAGAGGCCACGGGTTGTACACCTTTTCTGCTTGTTTATAGGACTGAGGTTGTGGTGCCAGTGGAGGTTGGATGTGAATACGAATGAAGGAGGCTTTATGACGCGGGCAATGACGAATGAAGTCTCTTAGAGCTAGTCTTGTCACCAAAATTCGAGATTAAGCCGCCGCCCGGATGACCGCCTATCGACAAAGGATGCAACAGAAGTACAACCAAAAGGTGTTGCCCCGAGCCTTCCAGGTTGGCGACCTAGTGTGGAAGCGAATCAAGCCGGTCAGCGACATGAGCAAGCTTGAGCCTCAGTGGGTCAGACCTTTCAAAGTGACATAGAAGCTGGTGCAGGAAGAACCATATCGAACCTTATTTTGATATTGGCAAAGGATTCAAAGTTAAGTACTATTTGTTATCTAATGTGTTTACTAAGTGTTGCCAGAAAGAAGTCCTGGCGAAGGACTGCCAGGCACCTAGCGAAGGGCTGCTAGGAGTTGAAGTCCTGGCGAAGGACTGCTAGGCACCTGGTGAAGGACTGCCAGGAAACAAAGTCCTAGCAAAGGGCTGCTAGGCACTTGGCGAAGGACTGCCAGGAAACAAAGTCCTAGCGAAGGGCTGCTAGGCACCTGGCGAAGGACTGCCAGAAAACAAAGTCCTAGCAAAGGGCTGCTAGGCACCTGGCGAAGGACTGCCAGGAATTGAAGACCTGGCGAAGGGCAGCTAGGCACCTGGCGAAGGATTGCTGGGCAAAAGGTAAACTCTCCTGAGAGGAGTAGGTGAGGACGCGCTCCCCATTGAGGGAACAGTAGGCGTCGGTTCGACCTAGGGTTCCATTTGGGAGACCCAAAGTCAGAACCAAGACAGCTAAGGCTGTATAAACCTAATATTTTATTGCCTTGTTTGTTGTGGAACTAAACTTGGATGCAGGGACCAAAGGAACGTGTTTCTGCAGCTCAGAACGCCCCAAAGGAGAGGGGCAACAGCTGGGTTAGGCGCCCAGGAGGTCCCGGGCGCCCAAGGTCAAAGTCAAACAAGCAGTTGAGCAAAGATTGCTTCGGAAGCTCACTGGGCCGGGCTCCCTCAAGCTCCCGGGCGCCCTGAGTGTCCCGGGCGCCCTGGATGCCTCGGGCGCCCTGGGTCCAAGGCAACCAAGCCAACGAAGCGAGTTCAGCCGAGAAGCCAGCGGACCAGTTCAACCGGGGCACCCCCAGTGTCCCGGGCACCCCCGTCAGCTCCGAGCCCGATTCTAGAGGGATAAGCTCTGACCGAGCTTCGGATGAGGGTTCTCGGATCCGAAGGCACGTGTCAGGCGCACCCAGCGTCCCGGGCGCCCCCAGGAGGGCTATAAAAGGAGCTCGACCCCCAAGACTTCGACAACAACTTTTCTAACGCCTCTACGCTCATCGACTTAAGCGCTCTGCTCCGGAAACCTCCGATCTCGAGATTCAAGCGCCGATGATGACCCTCCGCACCGAAGTACGATCCAGACCGGGCGTCGGTAACGAAGAGTATAATTGTTTTTTTACTGCACCATTTCTGTACAAATCTTTGTAAAAACTTGCACGATTATAGAATTGCCCGCAGTAAATGGTCAAGGACCGTGGGCCTTGGAGTAGGAGCCGACTGCGACTCCGAACCAAGTAAAAATCCTTGTGTTCGTGTCTGTTTTGTTTTAATTTTCCGCTACGCATTCTCTTTTCTAATCCGAAACGTTTTCACGATATTCACCCCCCCTCTATCGTGTTTTCTCGATCCAACAATTGATATCAGAGCGGGGTAGCTCAAATTTGGTGCAACCACCAATTTGGGAGTTTTTTGGATTTACGAAATTTTTTTATTTTATTTCTTTTCTTTTTCGTTAATCGAGGTTGGTGCAACACCACCCGATCTTTTTCGCCTTTTTCAATTTTGAATTCTCATTTTTTCACCATAAGTCAGAATTGATAAAACAATCAATTTTTTAAAATTTGTCATAAATTTTTTTACCATTATTTTAATATTTTTTCTCGAAATTCGTGCTATCATAATTCAAGCATTTTGTTAACTCTTAATCAGATTTTTTAAAAAAATATTATTTTCCAAAACAAACAAAATTTTTGTCACAAACTTATTATTATTATTATTATTATTTTTCCCGCTTCGAAACTCGTGCAATATTTATCTTAGGCTTTTTTTCTCTCTCTCGCACTACTAATCCAAGACCAAGTCATGGTATATTTTTTGTTATTTCTTGTGTGTACGAGGTTTAAACTAAATGGCCAACCAAGAATGGAACAGTGCCCGCCCACCGCTCTTCTCTGGCGAAAATTTCAATTCCTGGAGAAGTCTAATGGAATCTCACTTGAAGGTCAATATGGATGTGTGGTTGATAATCCAAACGAGGTTCACATTCCCCACAGAAGATGGAACATTGATCGCCTGGGACAAATTGGACGAACCAACGCTAAGGAAGATCGAGACTGATGCTAAGGCAACAATAATCTTACAATGTGGCATGACCAAAGAAGAATTGAAGCGGGTCGGATCCTTCACCTGTGCCAAGGAGATGTGGGAAAAGCTAATCAATCTACACGAAGAGAGCTCCGATATTGAGATCTTAGAAGAGTCAGTACCCGACTTCAAAATTGACTCCGGATCAGAAGATGAGACAGAATCCATACTTGACTACGAATTCGAGCCAGAGCCAAAAGACAAAGTGACTGAGACAAAAATGGTAACCAATTTTGAATTTTTTTTCCAGAATTACAATTAAATAATCAGACTGATACTATAATGGTCGAGGAAGGTGTAATTTCTAGTGCAGGGAAAGCTCCAAGAGAACCACCAAAGAAGAAGCTTCAACCTGTACCCGAGTCCGACTCAGACTCGGAATCAGAAGACAATGAAGGAGATCAACCCAAACTGGTCCGATTAGCTCATGATCATTACAAGAGTACTGGACAAACGATCGGGAATGGTAAGTTTTCAATATTTGAAAACCAATATTTATCTCAAATAGCATAATTGATTCAAATAAGTTAGTTAAGGTTAATATGTTAGAAAACTTAATTCACAACCTTGCTGATTTTAAAAAACCTGAGTTTTATTTCAATTATGATATAACTTAGATCATTTTTGTCATGTTTTTTTTCTTAGAATTAGGATTGATTAGTTTAATGAGTAAAGAGTTACTTAAAACTTGAAAACCTAGTATTGGGAGGAGGTGTGATGATAATACGTTAGGGAAGCCCTTCTAATAAGGTCAAGTATACACTACTTGGTCTGTTTAGTTTGGTGGAACTAGCCGAAGCTACCGATCCAAGACCCAAACTAGTTAGTCCAAAATCTTTCAAGGAGTAACTTGAAGATGAATTTTATATAAAAGGCTTTGTCAAGGAAAGGGTTGATGATCCAATAAGGCTACGGCCAAAGAAGGCCTAGTGCCTCGCTAAGACCTGGAAGCCAATTATAGAAAATCAAATTCACTTTACTATTGCCAGATTTGAATCTAACACAAATTTTAAGTAAATCTTAGATTTAACACTAATTCAAAGATAAAATTAATGCATCTCACAAAACAAGTAAGGATACCTTGTCTTGTCACTTAGAACTAGGTGAGATGTCTAGGACCTAATTATATAGTTCAATACTTTTTCAAAATCAACTCAATTTTTTTAAAAATTAATTCTAAATTAACTCTATATGTTTTCCACTCAACATTTTTCAAAAATTGAATTTCATGTGTTTTCAAAATTAACTCATCAAACTAAGTCTTGATTGAATTAATACTAAGATCTAGGACTTGATTGGGTCAATTATTGGTAAAACCAAGTCAACATAGTCAAACCTAGTCAATACTGAAGACCCCTTCAAGCATTTAGACAAAGTCAGACGAGTCGGATACAAGGGGAGTTTTTTTTAATATTTTTTGAAAAATTATTATCATTTCAAAATATCTTTGAAAAATTATTATCATTTCAAAATATCTTAAATTTCATTCAAAAACCCTCGTATATTACTATATCTTTGAAAAATTATTATCATTTCAAAATATCTTAAATTTGATTCAAAAACCTTCGTATAATACTATCTCTTTGAAAAATTATTATCATGTCAAAATATCTTTGAAAAATTATTATCATTTCAAAATGTTCTTCGAAAACTATGCTATCATTCCAAATTGTGTTGAAAATTACCATACTGTTATTCAAAACTATTCTTTTGATTTTAATAAACCCTAAAGACTCAGAGGAGGATTAACTTGTGATCAACAAGCCTCCTAGGACTGTGTCAGATTTAGGGGGAGTTCAAATTAAAAGAAGCTTAAAAATACTATGTTCTCAAACTATCACTCATGTTTTTCGAAAAACTATGCTATCATTTCAAAATATGTCTTTCAAATACTCATTTCTTTTAAAATGTTAATACTTCAAAATTCATTATAAGAATTGTCCTTGATTCCCTTTTGATGTTGACAAACCCTAAAGACACAAAGGAAGTCTACTTCATGATCTACAAGGACTCCTAGGAAGTGTCAAATTTAGGGGGAGTCTAAATCGAAAGAAATTATTTCTGACAATTATTCTTCAAAATTATTATATAATTCTTATAATTTGAATCAAACCTTAAGACTCAGAGGAAGATCGCTTGTAGTCAACAAGCTTCCTAGGATTGGGTCAAGTTTAGGAGGAGATCAAATTAAAAGAATTATTGAGCATTTTCAATATTATATGTTTTCATGCACTGCACTCTTAAAATCCTGTTGAAAACATAAATAATTTTCCTTCAAAATAATATCCCTTTAAATCATTTTACTTATATATGTACCATCACTTTCAAAATTTTACTTTGGAATACTTTTAAAATCCTTTTAGAATACTTTTGAAAATAATACTTACTTGATTTTGGAAAATTTTCCAGGACACTTAGGGAAATGTCCTTGTAGTTAACAAGGTTTCCTAGGATTGTGTCAGACTGGAAAAGAAACCGAGTCAAGTATCATATTTTCAAATAAAATTTCAAATTGTTTTTAAATAATATCTTTCAAAAGTACTTCTATTTTTCAAAATATAATGTTTTCAAAAGTACTAATACTTTTCAAGGCAATAATGTTCTAAGTGCGTGAATTTTCTCAAAGACTTGCCTACAAATACAAAATATTTTTTAATACTTTTCAAAGTGGAGTTTTGTAGGTGCAATTTAAAGCTTTTTGCAATGCCTTGAAGAGTTATACTAAGTATTTTTATGTTTTCAAAACTCATAAGCTCTGATACACAATTTTTTTTTAAAAAAACAACTTATTTCAAAATATATTTCTTTATTTGATATATAGCCAAGGGGGGGAGCAAGAAAGAGAGAAAGGAATTTTTCTATATTTAACTTTTATCTCTTTTTCAAAAAGCAAAGCAAAAATTTCGAAGTACTTCAAATTGTTTTTAAGTGCTAAGTACTGTTAAAATTTCAAACTACTTCAAGTGCTTTCAAGTATTTCTGGTGCTTCAAAATTTTCTAAGTATTTCTAAGTGTTTCAAATTTGTTAAGTGCATGTTTTTTCCTAAGTAAAATTTTTCTTAGTAAACAAAATTTGTCTGAGCAAAAACATTTTGAAAATTTTGGCAAATGTTTCTAAGTAAAGTTTTTTGGTGAAAAACTTGTCTAGAAATTTCTTAAAGATTTTGTTTTTCAAAATACATAAAGTATTTCCAAGCAAATTCTTCTAAGTGTGCAAATTCTTTTAAAACAAAATTTTCCCAATTCTCAAAGTTGAACTCTTTTTGGGAAATTTGACTTCAAAATTTTGCCTAAGTAAAATTCTTTTTGCAAAGCCTTGTAAGTAAAATTTTTTTAAACAAAATTTAGGTTTGCAAAACTTTTTAAAATTTTACCTTGCTCACCCATGCATGTTTTTGATATATGTCAAAGGGGGAGGAAAGGTCAATGTTAAGTATTTTATAATACTTTATAACACAAGTATTCAGGGTTTTAGGAGGAGTATGAGAAATAAAGAATTTTTTTTAATATCTACATTTATTCTGTTCATAACTGTCATACTTCATTGATGTTTACCTTATTTTCTTAACTGTTATAAGTTTTTACTTAACTTTGAATTATGTTGCCATAAATCAAAAAGGGGGAGATTGTTGGTGCAGGAAGCATCATATCAAAGTTAAGTACTATTTGTTATTTAATGTGTTTACTAAGTGTTGCTAGAAAGAAGTCCTGGCGAAGGACAGCCAGGCACCTAGCGAAGGGCTGCTAAGAGTTGAAATCCTGGCGAAGGACTGCTAGGCACCTGGCGAAGGACTGTCAGGAAACAAAGTCCTAGCGAAGGGCTGCTAGGCACCTGGCGAAGGATTGCCAGGAAACAAATGTAAGGATCGTTCTAGACGCTAGAGGGGGTGAATAGCGATTCTTCGGCTTGTTCTTCCTACGTTGTTAGTATGCGCAAGCGGAAACAATAATAATAAATACAAACAACAAAGAAAGCACTGCTAACAAACCTATTTACTTGGTATCCACCCCGGACGGGTGACTAATCCAAGAATCCATCGGTGGATCACTCCCCGGATAACCTCCGGCTAGCCCTCGTCGCTCCTTGTGGGTGGAGAAACCTCGCCACAACACCAAGCAAACCTCTGAGCACAAAGACTACTATCTTGCCTTTAACCAAGACAAGATTCGTCAAGAACCTCAACCACCACAAAGCCCTCTTTAAATAGGACTCGGGCTGAAACCCTCGCTACCAGTCGACTGCCCCCAGGGCAGTTGACTGGTGCCAACCAAATTCGACCGTTGCACCTCAACGTTCGAATTCTTAGCCAGCTCACCAGCCACCTACCAATCGACTGCCCCCAGGGCAGTCGACTGGTCCCAAGCCTGAGACCTTTCTGTGAGTTCCATCAGTCGACTGCCCCAGGCCAGTCGACTGGTCTACTCACCTACCTAAGGTTACCCTTCCTGAGTACATTCCACTCCGCACTCAAACCCTAGGATTTCCCAAGTACAATCACACTGCACTCGTACCCTCACGACTCGACTAACTCCTCCTCCGCAGCCTCGACTGTTGCCTTCGTGCCCTCTTCATCTTTGGCTCCCGTCCCTCGGATGCACGCAAGCCTCCAGCTTGCCTCCATGCCATCCTTCACGCATGCCTCGAAGTCCGTGCCCATCAGCTCATCGTCCCTGCTCTCCAAGGTCCCTCGGGTGCACACAAGCTTCCAGCTTGTCTCCATGCCACCCTTCACCGTACCGAGACCGTCCAGTCAAGTCCATATGTGTAACCTGTACAACCTGCACACTCAACATACACATATGAGATAACAAGTGTAAACCTAACTTAAACCCTTTGCCCAAACATCAAAACTCATGATCACTCTGGATCACAGATTGCCTCAACAATCTCTCCCTTTTTGATGTTTGGCAATATGTTTAAGTTAGGGAAACAAGATAATAGTCAATAGCAAAAATAATGCATATGCAATGCATGGATGGATCCTATCCCAAGGCATCCTACACCTAACCCTCCAAGTTAAAAATTTTTCACAACAGGATCCTATCCCAAGGCATCCCACCCCTAACTCTCCAAGTTAGGAATTTCCACACCTAACTTCCCAAAGTTAGGAATTTTCCACAAATCGGGCTTTTTAAAGCTTCTCCCAAGCTCCCCCTATATTGGACTTATAAAGGCTTTTTAAGAACCTCTCCAAGGTTTCTCTTACGCCAAGAATGGAGCAACCATGCTCCCCCTTAATCTTAGCTCCCCCTAAACCTAGGATTTCTAGCAAAGGTGTGTTTGGTTTCCTAATTTAAACCCAACACTTCTCCCCCTTTGCCTAACATCAAAAAGAACCCAACAATATCCCAATCATTGGTTCTTTTAATCCCTAATGACCATAAACAATGTGTACTAGCCCCCCACACACTTGTTTTGCATCATTTGGACACATACTCAGCTGCTGAAGCTTATTTCAGCCTTTACCAGTCGACTGCCCCAAATGGCAGTCGACTGATATTCTGAAACTCAGAATTTTAGCCTTTTTTGATGAAGTTTAGAAATGCGCCAAAAATTCCATAAATCTCCAAAAAATTCCCAAATTTTGTGGAGACATTTGTAGTACCCATACCTACTTGGGAAAAATACATTCCAAAATGTATCTATCACCATTCCCAAGTTTGACACAAAACTCAAAACTAGCAACAAGGTTCACTCAAACCTTAACCAAAAGTCCTAGTTTTGGTTTCCCCTTGATGTCCCTGCCCATACCAATCCATAATGCATCCCTAGCATTGATTTATATGGCATTTGCACATCAAAAACTAATTTTCATGCAATATGACCTTAATGTCATATTTCCATGCATGAAACTCAAAAACACCGTGCCAAAACCCAAGAATTGAGACTCAAGTCCGTCTCCAATTTTTTTGGCACATCCCATGGTCCATCTAGACCTCTAGGAACAACCTCCCAAAGATCCATTCACCATATATCCCAAAGGCTCCTAGAGCTCCCCCTTGAGCTCTTAGCCCTAGCCACCTCCCTAGGTGACTCAACCATTACTAGGCCACATCGGTGTTCCACCAGTGACTCTTGGCCTACAAACTCAACCCTCTTAACCTTAGACACCTTGTCTTTGGTTAAGTCATTTCTTTTTCCTTTAAATGGTACCCCTTTGCCATTTTTGGACTCCCCCTTCTTGCCATAATCATATGCTACCCTAGCATATCTCTTTCCCTTGGCATGGGAGACCTTAGATTGGTATCCTAGACCCGATCTATCATTGGTGTGGTTTAGGCCACCCAACACCATATCCAAACCCTTAGATCCAACCGTGAATCTCTCTAGGGTTTTCTCTAACCTATCAAGCTTTTCCCTTAAAACTTGATTTTCCCTTTCTAGGTTCCTAAACCTAGAATCCATATGTCCACTTTGGACATTCCTAGACCTACCCATTTTTCTAGGCATATTTCTCCCCCTCTTGGGGTTAATGCCTTGGTCCTTAGGTCTATAGGTCTTTGATTATTCATGATGCATGACCTTCTTAGGGTTATAATCTACCTTGTTAACTCTATTCCTATCATTATACTTAAATCCAAAATTATGCACCATTAAGCATTTTTCATTAAATCTACCATGCATGGATGGATAATTAACCCTATTTTTATCATGCATAGAGGAACTTGAGATTGAATTGCGTTTTAACTTAGAGTTAGGAATTACCTCCCTTACCCTTGAAGTCCCTCCTTGTTGTGAGCTTCTTCTCTTCTTTCTTTCCTTCTTCTCCCATCTTCTTAGATGCTCCATTTTCTTGAGCTCTCCACTCATTGGGCACTTCATGTGGTAGTGGCCTAGCTCACCACACGTGAAACATCTAATCTTCTTTTTCTTCTCTTGGACTTCTCCATTCCTACACCCCATGTTAGATTTAAAAAGAATTGAAGTGGATTTAGAATGTACCTCCTTTTTCTTACCATTTGGGCACTTATCCTTGTAGTGTCCCTTTTCGTTGCACCCAAAGCATATAATGTGGTCTTTTTTTTTTACTTTGGTGGAGGTGGAGGCTAGGTTGACTTCTTCTTCAACCTTGGATGAAATGGATGTTTCCTCTTCCCTTGATGAGGTTGATGATTTTTCACTTTCTTCTTCACTTGAGGATGTGGACATTTCTTCCTCCTTGGATGGTAACAATTTCATTTCTTTTTCTTTTTCCGATGTCGAACTCCTCTCCTCATCCGAATGGTCATTTTCCTTTTCTTGGACCATTAAGCCCATTTCTTTGGACTCTTGAGATTGTGTAGGTTTCTCATGAATTTCTTTCAATTTGCTCCACAATTCATATGCATTTTGATATTTACCTACACAACTCAAAACATTGTTAGGCAAAAGATTAACTAATGTTGTCATTACCTTTTCGTTTGCCTTGGATTGATCTTGTTGTTCTTGATTCCAATACCTAGGCCTAAGCCTCTTTCCGTGCTTATCCCTTGGAATCTCGAACGGCTCTTCTAGCGCAATCCTACATGCCCACTCCATTCCGAACCAAGTCTCGATCCTTGCCCTCCAAAAATTGAAATCTTGATGATCGTAGGACGGTGGAGTGTAGATGTCTTCCCCCCAACTTATCTTCCATTGTCTTTCTTCTCTAGCGGGTGCTCCCTCGGTGGTTAGTCAGATCAAGAGCGGTCCTTCGCTCTGATACCAATTGTAAGGATCGTTCTGGATGCTAGAGGGGGTGAATAGCGATTCTTCGGCTTGTTCTTCCTACGTTGTTAGTATGCGCAAGCGGAAACAATAATAATAAATACAAACAACAAAGAAAGCACTGCTAACAAACCTATTTACTTGGTATCCACCCCGGACGGGTGACTAATCCAAGAATCCGTCGGTGGATCACTCCCCGGATAACCTCCGGCTAGCCCTCGTCGCTCCTTGTGGGTGGAGAAACCTCGCCACAATACCAAGCAAACCTCTGAGCACAAAGACTACTATCTTGCCTTTAACCAAGACAAGATTCGTCAAGAACCTCAGCCACCACGAAGCCCTCTTTAAATAGGACTCGGGCTGAAACACTCGCTACCAGTCGACTGCCCCCAGGGCAGTTGACTGGTGCCAGCCAAATTCGACCATTACACCTCAACGTTCGAATTCTCGGCCAGCTCACCAGCCACCTACCAGTCGACTGCCCAGGGCAGTCGACTGGTCCCAGGCTTGAGACCTTTCTGTGAGTTTCATCAGTCGACTGCCCCCAGGCCAGTCGATTGGTCTACTCACCTACCTAAGGTTACCCTTCCTGAGTACATTCCACTCCGCACTCAAACCCTAGGATTTCCCGAGTACAATCACACTGCACTCGTACCCTCACGACTCGACTGACTCCTCCTCCGCAGCCTCGACTGTTGCCTTCGCGCCCTCTTCATCTTTGGCTCCCGTCCCTCAGATGCACACAAGCCTCTAGCTTGCCTCCATGTCATCCTTCACGCATGCCTCGAAGTCCGCGCCCATCAGCTCATCGTCCCTGCTCTCCAAGGTCCCTCGGGTGCACACAAGCCTCCAGCTTGTCTCCATGCCACCCTTCACCGTACCGAGGCCGTCCAGTCAAGTCCATATGTGTAACCTGTACAACCTGCACACTCAACATACACATATGAGATAACAAGGGTAAACCTAACTTAAACCCTTTGCCCAAACATCAAAACTCATGATCACTCTGGATCACAAATTACCTCAACAACAAAGTCCTAGCGAAGGGCTGCTAGGCACCTGACGAAGGATTGCCAGAAAACAAGTCCTAGCAAAGGGCTGCTAGGCACCTGGCGAAGGACTGCCAGGAATTGAAGACCTGGCGAAGGGTAGCTAGGCACCTGGCAAAGGACTGCTGGGCAAAAGTCCAACCAGAGGAGTCGGTTGGCAAAAGGTAAACTCTCCTGAGAGGAGTAGGTGAGGACGTGCTCCCTGTCGAGGGAACAGTAGGCGTCGGTTCGACCTAGGGTTCCATTTGGGAGACCCAAAGTCAGAACCAAGGCAGCTAAGGCTGTATAAACCTAATATTTTATTGCCTTGTTTGTTGTGGAAATAACCTTGGATGCAGGGACCAAAGAAACGTGTTTCTGCAGCTCAGAACGCCCCAAAGGAGAGGGGCAGCAGCTGGGTTAGGCGCCCGGGAGGTCCCGGGCACCCAAAGTCAAAGCTAAACAAGTAGTTGAGTAAAGATTGCTTCGGAAGCTCACTGGGTCGGGTGTCCTCAAGCTCCCGGGCACCCTGAGTGTCCCGAGCGCCCTGGATGCCTCGGGTGCCCTGGGTCCAAGCCAACCAAGCCAATGAAGCGAGTTCAGCCGAGAAGCCAGCGGACCAGTTCAACCGGCGCTCCCCTAGTGTCCCGGGCGCCCCCGTCAACTCCAAGCCCGATTCTGGAGGGATAAGCTCTGACCGAGCTTCGGATGAGGGTTCTCGGATCCGAAGGCACGTGTCAGGCGCCCCCAGCGTCCCGAGTGCCCCCAAGAGGGCTATAAAAGGAGTTCGACCCCCAAGGCTTCGACAACAACTTTTCTAACGCCTCTACGCTCTTCGACTCAAGCGCTCTGCTCCGGAAACCTCCGATCTCGAGATTCAAGCGCCGACGATGACCCTCCATACAGAAGTACGATCCACACCGGGCGTCGGTAACGAAGAGTATAATTATTTTTTTTACTGCACCATTTTTGTACAAATCTTTGTAAAAACTTGTACGATTATAGAATTGCCCGCAGTAAACGGTCATGGACCGTGGACCTTGGAGTAGGAGCCGACTGCGACTCCGAACTAAGTAAAAATCCTTATGTTCGTGTCTGTTTTGTTTTAATTTTCCGCTACACATTCTCTTTTCTAATCTGAAAAGAGAATGCGTAGCGGAACATATTATGTCCCAGAAAGCATCCTGAGAGTCGTGCAAACCCTAAGTATGTTTGGTTGATCAAACGAAATAAAAATAACCATAACAAAGCCCAACCAAAAAGCAATCTAGAGGGTAATGCCATAGCAATCTAGAGGTTACATCCTGACAATCCACCCAGAACTATGCAAGAAAGGAAGTGAGAATAGAAAATGAAGGCCCGAGCCAAAGTCGAAAAGTAACGGCGCCAACCTGAGTTGTGTCCAAGAAGAAGTTATCCACTAAGCTGATCGGAGCTCTGTGGTGGGTAGCCAGGATCCCCTGGTCCCAGTAGTCAACCAAGTGGTTGTGCAGGCTCAAGTTTTGCGGAGGATGAGTAGGGTTGATCAAAGGTCTGGACAACTAGGGTTCACCGTCAAGGGGACGTCAACATGGATGTGTAGCTGAACGGGCAAGCTAGTCACGGGAGGAGAGGTAACCGGACCCGTGGAAGTACCGACCCCAGAGAGCCGAGCAATGAAGAAATTTCCTCAAAAGTGTCACTCGGTGGAGCATCATCCCTGCTCATGCATCAGAGGGAACCTAGCCGAGAATTGTGGGGATGCTTGTCGCACGAGGGTCGATCGAAGCATGGGATGGTTAGGTCGTGGGCTTCGTCCACAAGCTTCGAAGACAAGGGAACGTGGGGAGCATCCGAGCGGTGCCTCTAATAGGTCCACAGCTGAGTCGGTGTCTCCTCCACCTCTACACCAAGATCGACCGGCGGGTCCGATGACTGGTTGGCCAAGAACCCCTCGTTGATATCAACAGGTGCCGCCACATGGACGGGGAGAACTTTCTGTGGGATCGAAGTGATTGATAGAGGTGGGGTGAATATCAACACAAAACTTCTCGGATTTAAAACGTGAGTAAACACAGCGGAATAATAAAAAGAACAAGTAAGAACAATGCTAACAAGCTTTATTTTTACTGGGTTCGGAGTCTGTGATGACTCATACTCCAAGGCCCATGGTCCTTGACTATTTTCGTTAGGCAATTCTATAATATGCAAAATGAGTTACAGAGTATGTATATTTAAGTATAAATAAAGATGTAAATCTATACTGACAACACTTGCTTAAAGAAGAGCGAGGTTGTTTCATCATCGAAGCAACGTGTCATCGATCTCGAACTGTTTTGGTACAGCGAACTTGAGCATGGAATGCTGAAAACATGATTGCAGTGATTTAGAATTGTTGAATTGATTTCGAATGAATGCTGAGATTGAGGGGGTGAAACCCCTTTTATATTGGCACTCGGGTGCCCGAGTGCGTATAGGGGCGCCTCCACGTCGCCGCTTTGTCTGCGTCGTTATCTGTTAACTCAGCCAAAGTTTATCCTCTCTCAGGCGCCTGAGTGCTCTAGGGCGCTTGATTGCTAACGTAGCACGTCCAATCATCAGCCGCCAACTCAGCTTCGCCAACGCTGAGAAAAACCAACTGGGGCGCCCAAGACCTCT
>JAGFNQ010006223.1:0-108768 GCA_024364735.1 Boesenbergia rotunda | reverse complement strand
GCAGGGCAGCCGGGGTCTGGCTCAACTCCAAAATGTATAACATAGCCTCGCTGAGAAGGCGAATGTCGTGGATGCGGAGCCCCCAATCCTTGAGAAGGACAGTTGAAAGGCTAGTTCCGAGAGGTAGTTCTTGTGCACCATTGGCTGGGAGGATAGATCTTCAATCCAATTGGTCGGCCAGTTGGGCACAGGAGTGGTGTTGATGAATAGGTAGAAGTTCTTCCATCCATTGTTCAAGAAGGTGATTTTGTCAAGGAAGGCAGATTTAACTCGGGTTTGAAAGAAAAAGTTCCCAGGCTCTTATTTTTTAGGGTAATATAAGTAATGGAGATTCGGGGTTCAAGCGGAACATGGTACAGAGTGAAGATGATAATGTTGAAGATTGGAGGCCGGCTAGAGGGGAGTGAATAACTCGTCTCCCCCAAAACATTTTTTTCCTACAAAGTTAATAGCATAGCGGAAATACAAGAAACAATGAAAACAATGCTAACACAAAACCTTTACATGATTTGGAGATTGCAAGCTCCTACTCCACAATGTGTCCTTGAGGTGGACGATCCCTCAGCTTCCCTTTTAATAAAGGAGAAAGCTGTTAATAAAATAGCTCAGCCCTGACACCAGTCGACTGGTCTCAACCCCAATTGACTGATGCACAACCAACGACTATATTTCAAATAGCAGTTGACTACCATCCAAGTCAGTCGATAGGTCCCTCCTATTTGAAACCCACAGAATGATCAGTCAACTGGGCTCCCTACCAGTCGATTGCACTCAATACACACTCACACTCATCCTCTCCAGGGTCATTATTTGAATCTCTTTTCCTTTATTGCTCGTCTCTCAGATGCATACTAGCTCGCGGCTTGTCCACATGCCATCCTTCGCATATGCCTTGAAGTCCGCTTCCTTTAGCTCCACTACGTTGCTCCTTGTCCGGTGGTCCCTCAGATGCACCATCCTTCACCGACTCAAGGACTCGAGCAGTAGGATGAGATCTCCCACACTTGGCCACGCCAAGCTCCTCATGTGTGTTCCACCCAGTCCTGTATGACTCAAACACACATCAAACCAATATGAAATTCTAACTTAAACTTATTGACACACACATTAAAACCTATGATTGTACCAATCAAACTTGGGTCGATTGCACCAACAATCTCTCCCTTTTTGATGTGTGACAATATGTTCAAGTTAGACATAAATAATAATTTGAAAATACAAAGTATAGTATAACATGAAGCATTAAAAATATCCAAGCACCCCCTTAACCTATGCTTTATCACATTATTTTCAAATTTTGCACAAACATATGAAGAAATAAATTTTTAACTTAAACTCTTCTATTCTCCCCCTTTGACATCATCAAAAAGATTGTATCAAACAATCATACATACTAAGACATCAAGTGTGATCAATTTTGATCAAGTTCAAATTCTGAAAAAAATCTAAAAAATCATGCGACTAGTCGACTGGTACCCTGATACAGTCGACTGATCCTCCTGAATTTCAACCCTTAGAATGTTTCTCACATTAAGAAATACTAAGACTAGTCGACTGATCCTCTGCACCAGTCGGCTGACACAAAAATATTCGAAACATATTTCTTGAACTATTCTTCAAAATATATATATATTTTTATGAAAAGTCAAAATATTTTTGAGTTTTTAATTAAAACACAAAATCATGAAAAATATTCAACTTTTTATCAATTTTAAACTCTTGTTTTGAAACCATATATTTTTCAAATCTATACCATAGCAAGTAAAACATATAATTATTTTCAAAATATTTGAAATAATCAATTATGATCTATGTGCAAGATGTCCATTAATTAAACATTTACTTTCCTTGTAGTTGGTCTATTATTACTAAAATGATACATCTAATAACTCATCAAAATGTCATAAACACAAGTGAATTATGAGTATCATCCTAATCTCTCACATGTATAAAAACATAAATTAAATCATTGTGAGATAAAATAAAGGTAACTTCTACTTAGCCCATTTGATCATGAATGTTATTTAGCTAAGTGCTCCCCCTTAAGGTCTTAAGTCAATCATTTTTTAAAAATTTAAATTTTAGTTTACATGTTTGACTAACCCCTAAATCTTCTAACCCTTGAGGATTGAGTTTGGTACCCAATAGAAATGCTTCCTAATTAGGTTGACCAAATATTCCTTAGGGATCCATTTTCTATCTATGGTCTTTCTTTTTTGTTGACCTCTAACATGTAGGCAATGATACGATTTTTCATTGCTAGATGTATCATAGCCTAATCCTTTCTTGTTAAAACTTTCCCTTTGACTTTTAATGATCATGTTTAGGATATTTGAGCCAATTTTAATTTTTATAAGGCTTTTGTAAGGTTATCCACTTTTTTCCTTAATTCCCTATTTTCCTCTTCTAAACATGAATCATGTATGCTAGAAGAAGAGGAAATATGTATGTCATTATTTATAGATTCTAATTTTTCTCTAAGCATGCAAATATCAGTTTTCAACCATTTAATTTTCGTTCTAGCCTTAAACAAGTCATCATTTGTGCCAGAAATAATCTTAACTAAAGTGGTAGTGGATAATATATATATATATATACCTCACTTACCGAGACGTCCGAATCCGAAGATTGACCTCACCCTTCACATGAGCTCCCTTCTTCACCTTCATTTGAGCTCTTTTCTCATTCAGATGATGTGGCGGTCATATCTTCAATTCCCATTAGGGTAAAATGAGATACATAGTTTTCTTCTTCTTCCGATAATGATGGATCTTCTCATGTTGCTTGTAAGCTTTGGACCTTCTTCCCTTTTTCTTTTGACTTCTTCTTTTCTTCCTTCTTTTTCCCTTCCTTCTTCTTCCAAGGAGGACATTCGTCCCTCATATGTCCTTCTCCTTGATAATTATAGCATATGATCTTTCTTATCCTACTCTTGCTTCTTGAACTTTTTCTACCATGAGATTTGTTAGTTGAAAAATGTTTAAAAATATTTCTCATTTTTTATACCATGTATGCCTCTTAATCACTATCCCTGGAGGCACTCGATTCTTCTGAGTCAGAGGATGGTGGAGATGAGGTCTTCTTCTTCCTATCCTTTCCCTTGTTTGCCACAATGGTTACTCCTCTTGGTCTATAGGGTTCTCTACTCAATCCTTCAATCTGAGTTTCATGAAGCTCTATGGTTGAGAAGAATTCATCTAGAGAGCTTTTCTCTAGATCCTTGGAGATATAGTATGAGTCTACCATTGAACTCCATTTTATGTTTCAAGGGAAAGCATTGATGGCTTTCATCAAGATATTTCGGTTTGTAAGTGTCTCACCTACACTTCTTAGTCCATTCAATATTTCTTTAATTCTAGAATGTAAAATGAATACCTTTTCTGCTTTTTTAGGTTTAATGTTGTTGAGTTGAGATCAGAGATCTCTTCTTGTCAACTTTACTTCCGATGTGCCTTCATGAAGCTCTACTAGCTTTTCCCATAAATCCTTGGAATACTTATAACTTCCAATATGGCTTACTTCTTGTTGGCAAAGAATACTTAGAAGATGATGCATTGCCTTTGAATTTACTAAATGATCATCTTTTTACTTCTTGCTCTATCTTATCTTTTTTATGTGGTTTATCATCTTGATCCCTAGGCACTTCAAAGCCATTTTCCATAATTAATGTAATATCAAAATAGGTATTAAAGAATGCCTCAATTCTTTTCTTCCACCAACTCCTTCAAATTTTGGTGGTTGAATGTGTGAACCGACCATTTTGATGAAAATTACTCTTCTCAACGGTTATTCCGTTGAAGGGTGACCTTGTGCTCTGATACCAATTATTGAAGATCGAAGGCTGGCTAGGGGGTGGGGGAATAGCTCGTCTCTTCCAAAATATGTTTCTTCCTACAAAGTTAGTAGCATAGCAGAAATACAAGAAATAATGAAAACAATGCTAACACAAAACATTTACGTGGTTCGGAGATTGCTTGCTCCTACTCCATGGTGTGTCCTTGAGGTAGACAATCCCTCAGTCCATCGATGGATTAGTCCCCGATAATCTCCAGCTAGAGCTCACTCCTTCTCGGCGGAGTGCAACCTCTCACAATGTCCTCTTCCTCTTTACAGGATGCAAGTTAGGGTTTGAAGAAGAGAGTAAACTTTGGAAGCTTTGGGCACGAAACAAGAAGGTTTACAATCACACTTTCGTAACCTCTTCATGCCCCAAACCTTCCCCTTTAATAGAGGAGAGAGCTGTTAACAAAACAGTTCAGCCCTGACACCAGTCGACTGGTCTCAACCCTAGTTGGCTGATGCACATCCAACAACTATATTTCAAACAATAGTCGACTGTCGTCCAGGTCAGTCGACTGGTCCCTTCTGTTTGAAACCCATATAAAGATCAGTCGACTGACCTCCCTACCAGTAGACTACTCTCAATTCACACTCATACTAATCCTCTTCAGAGTCACCCTTTGATGCCCTTTTCCTTTGGCTCTCATCCCTTGGTGCATACCAGCCTGCGGCTTATCCCTATGTCATCCTTCACGTATGCCTTAAAGTACACTTCCCTTAGCTCCACTCCGTTGCACCTTGTCCGATGGTCCCTTGGATGCACCATCCTTCACTGAATCAAGGACCCGAGCACCAGGATGAGATCTCTCACACTTGGCCACACCAAGCTCATCATGTGTATTCCACCTAGTCCTGCATGACTTAAACACATATCAAACTAATATGAAATCCTAACTTAAACTTATTGACATAAACATCAAAACTATAATCGTATCGATCAAACTTGGACCGGTTGCAGTAACAAATAATCGTGTCGCAAAGGATACGAATGACATTAGGTGTCAGTTGGGAGAGGGAAATTTGAAAATATCTACAGACTTCGGCAAGAAAGGAGTGAAGGAGGAACCTGAGCCAACCCAGTTATTAGTCCTTAAAAATAGTAAAGAACCCAAGTGGAGGCATATGGGGTTAGTCTAGGATATTTGGGATGACTAAGCGATAGTTAGCCGAGACACGATACTCTACTCGGAGAGTATCGAATGTTGGTGCAATTGACCCATGTTTGATCAGTATGATCATAGGTTTTGATGTATGTGTCAATATGATTAAGTTAAGTTTTCATATTGGTTTGATATGTGTTTGAGTCATGTAGGACTTGGTGGAACACACATAATCGAAATCTCATCCTATTGCCCAGGTCCTCGAGTCAGTGAAGGATGGTGCATCTGAGGGACCACCGGATAAGGAGCAATGGAGTGGAGCTGAGGGAAGCAGACTTCAAGGCATATGCGAAGGATGACATCAGGATGAGCCGAGGGCTTGGATGCATCCAAGGGATGAGAGCCGAAGAAAGAGAGCTTCAAATGGCGACTTCGGAGAGGATGAGTAAGTGTGTAACAATATCAGTTGACTGGTAGGGACACCAGTCGACTGAACTTTCTGTAAGTTTCAAATAGCAGGATCAGTCGACTGGTCTGGATGGCAGTCGATTGGTGTATTCAAAAACTAGCCATTGGCTAGGCACCAATCGACTGGGCTTGGTAGCAGCCGACTGGTGTAGGGACTGAGTTATTTTGTTAACAACTCTCTCCTCTATTTAAAGGGAAGGTTGAGGCATTAGAAGGGTTAGCTCTTAAGTGAGAAACTCTCTTGATCAAGTGCTCAAGCTCCCTAAGCTTATTCTCTTCCTCCTAATCCTAATTCTCATCTTGTAAAGAAGAAGAGAGGTTTGTGAGAGGTTGTTCTCAACCGATAAGGAGAAAGCATTAGCCGAAGATTGTCGAGGATTAATCCGCTGAAAGATTGAGGGTTCGTCCACCTCAAGGGCACGCCGTGGAGTAAGAGCAAGCAATCTTTGAACCACGTAAAGGTTAACTGTTAGCATTGTTTCTAATTATTTAGTTTGCATTTCCGCTTGCGCACTAACCTTGTAGGAAGAGCAAAGCGAATTGGACGAAAGGCTATTCACCCCTCCTCTAGCCGGTCCATCAGTCCTAATAATTGATATTAGAGCACAAGGTCACCCTTCAATGGACTAATCGCTGAGAAGAGTAAATTCATCAAAATGGCTGGCTCATACATCCAACCACCCATATTCGAAGAAGAATTTTCTTGGTGGAAGAAGAGGATCGAGGTATTCTTCGATACCGATTTCGTTATAATGCTAATTATGGAAAACGATTTTGAGATGCCTAGGGATCAAGAGAATAAGTTACTCGAAAAGATAAAGTGGAGCAAGAAGCAAAAGGATTATCTAGCAAATTCAAAAGTCCTGCATCATCATCTAAGTGTGCTTCCTCAACAAGAAATAACAAGAATTGGAAGCTACACAAGTGCCAAGGATTTATGGGATAAGCTAATAGAGCTTCATGAAGGCACATCGGAAGCAAAGTTGTCAAAGAGAGACCTTCTCCAATCTCAACTCAACAACATCAATATGACAAAGGAGAAAAGGTATCTAGCCTACATTCTAAAATTAAAATTTTTTAAATGGACTAACAAGTGTAGGTGAGAAAATCTCAAATCGAGACATCTTGATGAAAGCCATCAATGCCTTCCCAAGAACCACAAATTGGAGCTCAATGGTGGACTCATACTATATATCCAAGGATCTGGATAAAAGTTCTCTAGATGAATTCTTCTTAACCATGGAGTTCCATTAAACTCAAATTGGAGGATTGAATGTAGAAGCCCACGAACCAAGAGGAGTAGCCCTTGTGGCAAACAAGGGAAAGGGTCAAAAGAAGAAGGTCTCATCATCCGACTCGGAAGAATCAAGTGCATCCATGGATAGTGATGAGGAAGCTTACATGGTAAGAAAAATGAGAAAAGCCTTTAAATATTTTTTCAACTAACAAATATCATGGTAGAAAAAGTTCAAGAAGCAAGAGTAGAACAAGAAAAATTATATGCTACAATTATCGAAGGGGAGGACATATGAGAGGTGAATATCCTCTTTTAAAGAAAAAGGAAGGGAAGAAGAATGAAAAAAGAAGAAAGCAAAAGAAAAAGGGGAAAAGGTCCAAAACTTAAAGGCAATGTGGGATGAGTCGTCATCATCAGAAGAAGAAGAACACCATGTGACCCATTTTGCCTTAATTGGAATTGAAGACATTGCCTCCACATCATCCGAAGTTGAAAAAAAAAGAGCTCAAGTGATGATGAAGGGAGCTCAAGTGAAGGGGGAGGTCAAACTTCAGATTCTGACGTCTCGGTAAGTGAGGTATATAATCTACCCACTACTACTTAAGTTAAAATCATTTCTAGCACTAATGATGATCTATTTAAGGTCAGAAAGAAAATTAAATATTTAAAAAATAAAATTTTCATGCTTAATGAAAAACTAGAATTCATGATACTTAGGAATGGTATGCATGCTTCCTCTTCTTCTAGTTTAAATGATTCATATCGAGAAGAGGAAAATAGGGAATTAAGGGAAAAGGTGAATAATCTTACTAAGGATCTTAGGGAATTTGAAATTAGCTCTGACACTCTAGATATGATCATTAGGAGTCAAAGAGCAAGTTTCAAGAAAACGGGGCTAAGATATGATCAACCAAACAATGAAAAGCCCACCATTGTTTGCTTGCTAGGGGTCAACAAAGAACTAAGACCCTAGATAGAAAATGAAACCCCAAGAAATATTTGGTTAACCCAATTAGGAAGAATCTCTATTGGGTACCAAAGTCAATCCTCAAGGGTTAGAGGATTTAGGGTTAGTCAACCATGAACACTAAAATTTAAATTTTTGGAAAATGGTTGACTTGAGATCTTAAAGGAGAGCACTTAGCCTAAATACATTCATGATCAAATGGGCTAAGTAGAGATTACCTTTAGTACATCTCATAATGACTTGATTTATGATTTTACTTATGCATATGAGATTTTAGGATGATACTCACAATTTACATGTGCTTATGACATTTTGATGATTATGAAATATATCATTTTAGTAATAATAAACCAACTATGGGAAAAGTAAATATTTAATTAATGGACATCCTACCTATAAATCATAGTTGGATATTTCAAATATTTTATAAATAATTTTGTGTTTTACTTACTATGGTATAGATTTGAAATATATATAATTTCAAAACTACGACTTAAGATTGATACAAAATTGAATGTTTTTAAAAATTTTGAGTTTTGATCAAAAATTCAAAATATTTTAATTTTTCATGAAAATATATTTTTCCCTATTAGAGGATATCAAAAGAAATATGTTTATAAAATTTAATGATTTTTTGAATTTTCAAAAAAAATTTATACATTTCTGAATTTCGGCTCAAATGGCTAAAATTTGGATCAAATTTGTGTCAGTCGACTGGTGTAGATAGTCAGTCAACTGGTGTAGAAGGTCAGTCAATTGATTCTTGGTATAAAGAATAGTTTCGTTGAGACCAGCCGACTGATCTTACTGATTCTTGGTATAAAGAATAGTTTCGTTAAGGTCAGCCGACTGATAACTATCTCAGTCGACTAGTATTCTGTTTTTTTTTATTTTGGCTGAATTTTTCAGAAAAACTACTCACTTTATTTTACTTTGATACCTTGGTTTGAATTGTTTGGTACAATCTTTTTGATGGTGTCAAAAGAGAAGAATGGAAGGGTTTAAGTTACAACTTATGTTTATTATATCTATGTTTATGCTAAAATTGAAAATAATGAGATAAAGCATAGGTTAAGGGGGAGCTTGGATACTTTTAATGCTTCATGTTATACTATGCTTTGTATTTTCAAAATTGCTATTTTTGTGCCTAACTTAAATATATTATCACACATTAAAAAGGGAAAGATTGTTGGTGCAGTCGACCCAAGTTTGATCGGTATAATCATGGATTTTGATGTGTGTGTCAATATGATTAAGTTAGATTTTCATATTAGTTTGATGTGTATTTTGTGTCATGTAGGACTTGGTGGAACACACATAAGGAAAATCTCATCCTAGTGCTCAGGTCCTCAAGTCGGTGAAGGATGGTGCATCCGAGGAATCAACGAATAAGGAGCACTGTAGTGAAGCCAAGGGAAGCAGACTTTAAAGCATACACGAAGGATGACATAGGGATGAGCCGAGGGCTTGGATGCATCTGAGGGACAAGAGCCGAAGGAAGAGAGCTTCAAACGGCGACTTTGGAGAGGATGAGTATGAGTGTGTAGCAATATCAGTCGACTGGTAGGGACACCAATCAACTGAACTTTCTATTAGTTTTGAACTGCAGGATCAGTCCACTGATCTGAATGACAGTTGACTGATCTGTTCGAAAATTAGTCATTTGGCTAGGCACCAGTCGATTGGGCTTGGTAGCAATTGACTGGTGTCAGGGCTGAGCTATTTTGCTAATAGCTCTCTCCTCTATTTAAAGTGAAGGTTGAGACTTGAGAAGGGCTAGCTCTTAAGTCAAAAACTCTCTTGATCAAGTACTCAAACTCCCTAAGCTCATTCTCTTCCTCCTAACCCTAATTCTCATCTTGTAAAGTGGAAGAGAGATTTGTGAGAGGTTGTTCTCTATCGAGAATGAGAAAGTATTAGCTGGAGATTGCCTGGGATTAATCCGCCGAAGGATTGAGGGTTCACCTACCTCAAGGACACGTCATGGAATAGGAGCAAGCAATTTTTGAACCACATAAAGGTTAAGTGTTATCATTATTTCTAATTGCATAGTTTGCATTTCCACTTGTGCATTAACCTTGTAGGAAGAGCAATGCGAATTGGACGAAAGGCTATTCACCCCCACCCCTCTCTAGCCTTTCCATCGGTCCCAACATTGAAGTCTTGACTACTCATGGTCGAAATGGCCATGGTATACCACAGGCTAGGAACAGGCCACGGGGCGACCATGGACTTGATAATGATGAAAGCAAAAGAAAATCTGAGCGGATAGGTTGATCGGATGACTCACTTGGGTTAATCAAGAAAGAAATCCGATTGGAGTTACTAATCGAATGACTAACCCGAGGAAAGTGTTGATGCTGGTTTCGCTGGAAATCGTCGCTTGCCAAAGTTGGGGGATTGCCAGTGGCCGAAGAGCAATTGGAGGAAGGAAGAAGTGGAACAAGCAAATGAGACTCAGTTGAACTTGGGGGAGGGGCCTATTTAGAGAAGGGCCCGGAGCATGAGAGTCGTTCGATGCTCATAGGAAAAAGGCGGGATCGGATCTCAGTTGTCGGTTTCCCGCCAAGAAGATATTCTCCGGAAACCGCCAATGACAACGCGCGTGGCATCTGACACCCGACGCCTGACAGACCCAAAATATACTATCACGAATGTGGGTCTACCAAATTTAGATATGTATGAATGAATGAAACCCTTTTTGCAATCAAAATATGAAAACGTAGTAAAGGGGCCACAGGTCGTATTTTTCCTCGGGACTAGTTGACGTCGTGTGATTCGAGCTTGTATTTATGTGTCGTTTGCGAATTTTGGGTTTCGAATGAAATATGGTTTGGGTTTCAATTTAGAATGAAAACACAATGAGAATGAAGGAAAACTCAACCATGGAACTTAACAAGTGATAGCAAGTTATCATTCAACCAAAAGGACCACTGATTCATCTAAAGTACTCAAGCAATTTTTAGAAAGTGAATCTGATTTTTAAATTGCAAAACAATTGCTAAGCAAATGTATCTAAACAGGGTTGCAATCTTTAGTTGAAACTAATGCAAGATTATAACCTAATTTCAGGAATAAGACTCGATACAAAGTAAAGCTTTAAAACAAACTTGATACTCAATTATTCAATCCTATGTGCCAATATAGAAATCTGATACTAAGAGCAGGAATTGGACTGATCAATTTAGTTTTGGAAAACACAGCTGCTAGAGAAGAGAATTGCAAAAAATGAATGAAGAAATTCGAAATCTGAGGTTTGAGCAATCAAAACAGACTTATTGCAGCAATAAAATGAATGCAATCAGATTCTTGAAGCAGAAATGTAGCTACAAAATGTGATACCAAATCGGACCAGCAGCTGATGTGAAGCAATGTGATGTGAGATTAACAACTTGGATGCAGGATTCATTAACCAATTCATGCAGAAACAAGCTCCAGCGAAACAAAATTCAGAAACTAAAATGATGTGCAGAAATGAATGAATGCAGGGCTGAAATGAAGAACTTCAGAATTTCAGCAACAATTTGAATGCAAATCCAACAAACAAGTGGGCCAAAATTGATGCACTGATCTACAATTCAGAATTGCTAAGCTATAATTGATACAAAACGAATTGATATGCAGAAACAAAGAGATGCAGAATTGAATTGCATGAAAACAAAACCTGCAGAATTGAAGTTTAACTTTTAGAATTCAGATGCAAGTAAACAATAGTGAGTAAGTGCACCACCTAATATTCATACAAGATGTAGAAAGTCTAAGATTTGCTTGTCATGACTTCAGGAAATTATAACTGAAATTTGGCAGAATCGAAACTAAAATTGCAGGAATTACTTGAGGTGCAGAATCAAACTGCAGAGCAGAACATTCAGAAACATCACAAAATAGCTGAGAACAAGATCACAAACCAATGTTCGGTAAAGATTAAAAAGTA
This sequence comes from Boesenbergia rotunda, assembly GCA_024364735.1. Classification (NCBI taxonomy): domain Eukaryota; kingdom Viridiplantae; phylum Streptophyta; class Magnoliopsida; order Zingiberales; family Zingiberaceae; genus Boesenbergia; species Boesenbergia rotunda. The sequence goes on along the minus strand of JAGFNQ010006223.1, from coordinate 97,222 downwards.
CTGATGTCCACTTAACACAAAATTGCAGATTCTATGACTAAACTTGCTGAAATAAAACTGTTGTGCAGCAGAAAACTGATACGCAAGGGATACTGGGAAGCTGATTTGCTGTAAACTAAGTAAAATTCAGAGCAGAAACACAACTACAAAGCAAATTTAGATCGATTTTATCAAACTAGTATCGGAAACAACTCAGTAATAAACTAGATTAGCTGAAATAAAGGAACTCAAGAACTGAAAACTAATACTGCAGAACTAAGGCTGATACGCATGCTGAAATCAGAGAATTCTGATACAAAAGCTGGAAAACAGAAAATGCACTAAATTTAAAGGTAACCAGTCATTAACAAACAATTTAACTAACTAAGAGGCTGAATTGTAAGCTAACAACTACTAAGCAATAAAGAAAATGAGATTAAAACAGCTGAAACTGAAATTAAATGACAGAAACGAAATTACAGCTAAAGAACTAAAATTAACCAATGAAACTACTCCTCAATCCTTCCCTAGCTCAAGAATTCCTTGTTCGTCACGCAAGGGCAAGCCAAGAACCCCTTCGGCTCCGCAAATCAGTGGAAACAACTTCAATTGATCGATTTCAGATCACTCTGCACTAGGCTGGGAAAATCCAATTCGAACTCCTCGATCTTGGTTTAATGGATTGCGGAGGTGATTTGGAGATGCTCTGAGCTCACCTGAGAACCCCTACAGATGGCTCAGATGATCGGAGATGGCTTGTGAGTGAGATTCGAGTGATCGGACCACAAAGCTATCGAAACCCTCAAACAACCTTGTCTGGTGCGAAACTGAGCTGAATTCTCCAAGGAAGCTTCATCCGATGATCCAAAACTTGTTCTAGGTTAGAAGTTGAGGTGGTCGCGCCTCGAATAGGAGAAAAAATTGAAGTAAAAATGAAGAAGAACGATGAAGAACTACTGTAGCGGCGAAGACGCGACGAGGTCAGCTGCTGGGAAATTTTTCCTTAAGTAATCAGAAATGGACAGCTCAGATTTAGTTGAGAAAATCCAACGGCTGATCTTGCTCTGATTTGATCCAAATTTTTATGATGATGATCTGGGGTCAGGATCTACCTCGTGGTAGCTCGGATCCTCCAGATGTGCAACGGATGGTCCAGATCAACTTAGTCTTTGAATGGACAATCTAGAGCCCTCCGAGCTTGATCCAACGGTTGATTGAGCTCTGATTTGGATGAAACCTTCAGATCTTGATCAGAATGCTTGATCAACCCTAACCCTAGCTTGGATTGCTTCAGATGGTCCCGGATGGCTCAGATCTAGCCGCTTTTGAATCGGACGGCTCGGATTAATCGTAGGCTTGATAATTCGATCTGGTTCCACTTCCGATTCAAGTTTGACCCAGTATGCCCTAGGTCCTTGAACCTTTGATGCCTACAAAAATAGATCCAAAATTTAGTGGCCAATTATTCCAAATATGTGTAATTTTGCAATTAAGTCCAAAATAAGAGTAAGTTCTAAAACCTAGGGCAATTTCACAATTAAGCAACAAAAACATAGGTCAAACATGGATTTTAACAATTAAAATAATCAACAAAATGATATCTATCAACTCCCCCACATTTAACCTTGAGCGTCTCGCGAAACAACTAAATATGTATCCCCTAGATTTTCTTAAGCATAATTAGAAGCAAATGAAAAGAAATTGCCTAAGGTTGTCAATTCTCATAAATCTAAGCTCTATGGATTAGTATCTCGTCCTTAAATCAACAACTTAGCCTTTTCATCCATCATGAGTCATTGAGATGAATTTAACTCACTAGCCTTTCAAGGAAAATTTTGGTGGCTCTCTCCTTAAGTTCTAACTTGATGATGGAAGTGGAGCTCACTCAAACACACATGCTTCTTGCACTACCATAGGCTTGCTTATTATCTACTCTCCACCATTATTCATGATTGGGATCAATATCTATAAAAACAAGTGAAAACATGGAAAATGATAAGATATGGAATAAAAGCAAAGAAAATGGAAAATTTTATAAAGTGGAAGACTTGAGTGCTCAAAGATGTTTCCAATGAACTTTGCCCTCTTATCAGTCCCCTAGTGAATTCCAAAGTTTGATGGAGTCCAATTTGAATAAATGCCTTTGATTTGGAAAACCCTTCCTTGACCTCATGTGCCACTTCTTGTCTATGCGTGCCAACTTTGCTTGCTTTTCTTTTCTCCTGATTTCTTTTCTTTATCTGTGATAAGGTCAAATATGTAATGGAGCAAGGTTTTGATTTGGATGAGATTAGCTCCACTGAATTCAATTATACCAAGTCTTCAATTGCGTGCCATTTTGACTCCTTGTCTTTTCTTTAAAATGGTCAAAAACTTCAACCTTGCTTCCAAATTGTTTTTCTTCTTTCTCTACTTTAAATAGTCAGCTGCTTGTTCAGTCCTTATATGCTCAGCTCTAGTTCCTTATCAGAACTAGCTTCCATCCAATTTTGTTGTGAGCTTCCACATGAATTCTAGCTGCTGTGCCTTTAATTTCCAGCTCACTGGAATTAATTTCAGAATCCAAAATCTTTAAGTTCTTCATCCTTGCACTTCCCTGATTTCTTTACAGCAATTATATCACATAATAGTAGAGACTTTGAATGCTTCAACTGAAGATTTCAGATCAACAGGTAGAATTCCAATCACAGCACTGCACTGTTTTTTTTTCTTCTCTGATCTGATCTGGAATTTCAAACAACTCTAATTTTTTTCTGATCTGCAGTGGATGTGCTCTACAATTTTGATACATTCATGTACTCAATTTCCTGATTCACAGCCTTGAAACCCACTCTCAGCTTCATGTTGATACAAACCTTGCGCAAAAACTGCTTTTAGTCCAAGCAGTCCACTGATTTTTACTCTGCTGTTTGCTCATTTTTACTCTGCCGTGAGCTTCAATTGCTTCATGTTCTGATTCCATCCACATTTCTTCAATGGAAATATGTTCCCCAAGAGACTTAATTCAGCTGGAAGCCATTCTTTGATTTTCCGAAGCAGCTATATCCCTAGGAGTGGAAAATTTATTCCAACTGTTTTTGGATTCCAACTTCACTGCTTGAAATTCCAACTCCATGCATTGCCACTTCCATAGCTTACCATTCTTGGATTCCTTAACAGCAGTTAGCATCATGCATAAGGTTCATAAAACTGATACTCTTCTTGATTCCTTGGGCACCAATTTCTCACTTATGTGCCACTTCCATTTTGGCACAAACTTGTCTCTCTTTTCTCTCTTTTTTTTAGATCTACCCAGCTGCAGTTTCGAATCATAAATCTTGCATCATATGGTTCATGAATTGTTTAGCTGCAATTCCTCTTCTAATCCTCACAAAATTTTCAATTCAGCACAGATTTCTTGCATTCCAGCACAGATTTCTGTTTTGTTTCATATCTGTCCAACTCCACAGCTTCAATTTCAAACTCATCAGCCTTCAATTCAGATTGTATCCAGCTGGAATTCAACTTGTGTTCAGCTGTAAATTCAGCTTGTTTCCCTCACTGATCTGCACAAACTGTTTTTGGCAGAAATTCCTGCATTGATTCAAGTAATTCCAGCTTCAACTCAGTCTCTACAAGATGTTGCTGATCTTAGCTTCCCAAAATTCCAACTTTTCAGTTTTTATCTAAGTCAATTTCCTATCCAAGTTAGCAGATTTTTTTCTTTCTTCACCTTGGCACAAGAATTTCTTTCTTTTTGCATTTGCGTGCCATTGTTTCTCATTGCAAAAAAAAATTTTCATTGTCACACCATGCCACTTGGATCTTCAAAATATGTTAAGGAATCTAGATCTCCAATCGCTTCCATCCTCTTGTTCATTTTTAGAATTCAAATTCAACTCACTTGGCACCTTTTGGCTTCAACTTGGCAAAAAAAAATTTTTTCTTTTTGACATGAAATACATCCTTGCTCCAAAATAATTCCCAAAACTTTAGTCACTCCCCCACACTTAAATCTTTGTCCGTCTCTGGCAAAATAGTATTAGAAACATTCCAAACAAACAAGTCCAAAGAAAAGTGAGGGTAAGAGTAAGAAATAAGTAAAGAAAAATGGATTAAACATGATTTTTGCCAAAATTGAAATGGAAAGGTAAACAAAGGGATTAGCCTCTATAGATGTGATCCAATCATTGAAATATGATTTTGAAAGAACCTAAGCAAGTTCTAGAGTACAATAACATAGGTGTGTCACAAAAATAAGGCTAATTCTCACTAGGTAAAAATAATTCATCTCAAATCCTCAATCAAGCATCTAAAGCAAAGTAGTACTCAAGCATCCAAGATTTCCTCCATGAGCTTAAACCCTAAGTTTTGACAACCAAATTTAATTTATTTTTAAAAGACTCTAAAATGACAATAAGATAACCTAGAGGGATACATTTATTTCTAGTCATGCAAGAAAAAGTGCTAAAAGAAATAACAAAATATTTACAATGACCCCTATGCATTCTACTCTACTTATGCATTTATTAGCAAGGACTCGATTTAAAGGAAAATTCTAGAAGGCATAAAAATGAAAAATGCAATAAAAGAAAATACGAGAAAGAACAATCTCCCCTTTATTTCTGGTGGACGGAGTCTATCCAGAAGTAGCCTCCATCGTGGTAGTGGAGGAGTCTGGGTGGCTGAGAGAATTAGGACTCCCCCACACTTGAATTTCACAAAANTATACATATTGTGCTAACTCTGTGATGTCAATATAAGTGTTCTGGACTAAAATGGTCAAGGTGTTTGGAAGGGATCTATGCGTCTGGGACTGAGGCGTATGGAAAGGATCCAAGTGCTTGGGATAGGATAATGCCTTGAGCAACGAAGTCTTATCCGCCGATCAGCATCATGGCAGGTAAAGAGATGCCTAGAAGTGATTCAGGCGCTTGGGTCTGAGGCGCCTAGAAGGATAGATGTGCCTGGATGAGGATAAATTGCGATGAGAACGAATCGAGATCAGATCGCTCCAAATAAAGGCACCTTAAAAAGGAGATAGAGATGCTTGGATCAAGCTATAAAAGGAGGGTTCGACCATCATTCTAAGCTACTTTCATACTGGTGTGATGTTTTGAAAAGCTCTCGTTGCTCCGACAACTAACACTCCAGATGCTATATTTGGTTGTTGGTATACTTTATATTACTATTTGAACCTGTATTCAATATTTGTAATTTTCGAGCTTATAGAAAATTATTAACGAAAGCACTGAGTCCGAATCTTAGACTAATAATTATAGGGTGTGAACTAAATTTTAAAAAAAAACTTGTGTTAACCTTGTTCATTTTTGTTTTATTTTCGCTATGTTATCTTTAAATTCATATTTTTCAAAAATAAAAAATAAAAACGCAACCTGCAGTATTCATCTCCTCTAGCTAAACCCGACCACGGCTCGAAACCGACGGTTCGTGGGAGGTCGACTCTTAACCTTAACCGCCCAAGTCGGTTACGGTTCACGGTTTGGAACCGCCGATTCACGTTTTGGAACCGTCGGTTCACCACAGTTCAAGATTATTATATTAAAAAAATTAAAAATTAAAAATAAATTTTATTAAAAAAGGGCTTGCACTTGTATAAGTTGTCTACGTATCCTCTTATGGTGTAGGGGAATCAAAGCCCATGTAGTTCTTTTACATTTTTACCCTTTTACATTCTTTACATTTTTACCCTTTCTCACTCACTTCCATTCCCTCCCATTCCCGTTGTATTTGTTCCTTCGGTATCAAATTCTTCGACTTCGTCTTCTGAAAGTTGCATTCCTTGGATTCGCTTCTCGGCTCTGGTCCAATCATCTAGTAATGCTTGAGCTTCCAATGAGTCAGGAGACATAGTTGATCGTCGTTCATCTAATATGTTGCCGCCAACACTGAACGTCTGCTCCATAGCAACAGTTGACATTGGAGAAGCTAAAATTTCTTTTGCGATCACGGAGAGAACAGGAAAGTTTTGAGCCTTCTGTGACCACCACTTCAAGATATCGAAGTCTTCGCTATCTGCTTCATTAAAATCAAAAGAAGTCGTAAAATAATTCTCAAGTTCCTGTGTGGAACTTGAGGATTCTCGTGGACGTTTCGTCCGTTCTTTTAATAAAAGTTGTGCTTTTGTAAGTTTTAAATTAGTAGTAGTAGGTTGTTATGTTTCAGAAATATTAGTTTGTGTTCCATATTTAACATAATATTGATTATAAAGATCATATAAATAATTTCTAATATTATATATAATATTAGCTGGATCCGGAAAGGAAGAATTTTTAATAGGAATTAAAATGTCATAATATAAAGTTAATATTTCTCGTAAACTTCTAATTTAAATCTAGGATCTAAAGCAAATGTAATTAAATAAATTTCAGGAATAAAATAAAAATATTTTTCTCATTTAGTTTTCATAGCTAATATATATAAAGTTAAAGCTTCATTATTTACATGTTCATTTAATATTAATACTATACTACAAAAATTCACTAAAATTAAATGAGCAGTGGGATAATAAACACCGGAAAGTTGTTCAGTTGCCACGTTAAAATTTTTTAAAATTTCACAAATATTACTACAAATATTTCATTGTTGTGAAAATAAATATACATTAGTATTACTATTTTGTGCAAAAAATAAACATAATAAATCTTTATATTGAAAAGAATCTTGTAATAAATGATATGTTAAATTCCAACGTGTTGAAACATCACATGGAAATTTTTTAGGTCTCATTCCATTAGCTTTACAAAATCTACCCCATTGTTTCATCATAGATGGATGGAACTATAAGTATGAAATTGCGGTTCTAATTGGTTGAATATAATTTTGTAAAAGTTTTAATCCATCTTGAACACATAAATTTAAAACTTGGTATACACAACGAATATGAAAAAATAAACCACCAATAACAGGTTGACAAATAAATTTTAGTTCATCTATAGAAGCGGTATTAGAACTAGCATTGTCTAATGATATTGAAAATATTTGATGAGTTAATTCATATTCTTTTAAAATTAAGTGTAATAATTATGCAATGTTATGAGCAGTATGTGATTCATCAAAAACTCTATAAGTTAACAATCTTTTTTGGAGGATCCAAGAGTTATCAATCCAATGACATGTTACACCCATATAAGAATGAGTTTGCCAATGATCACTCCAAATATCGGAACATAAAGAAACTTTATTATTTAATTTACTAAATTCATCAATTAAATTCTTTTTTCTTTGTTTTACTAATCTTTTAATTGTACGAGTAAGTGTAGTCTTAGGTACACGTTTAGCAGCAGGATTAAGAGATTCTTTACAAAAATCTTCAAATGTGCATTTAGATCCAAAACTAAAAGAAAGATGTTCTACGGAAACAAATTTAGCTAATGATTCTCTTAATTTATTATCCGAATATAAAAATAAACCAGAATCAGTACTACTACCACTAGAAAATCTAGATAATTGTGTTTGAGAGCGGTCAAGCCCATATTCCGTCGGGTGCTTCGATTCTACATGTCGTTTCAACGACCCATAGCCACCGCGGGCTTGGAATTTGTAGGAAGCAATGCAATGCTTGCATTTTGCACGTAATTCTCCTGACGGAAGTGTGACCTTCTCAAAATGTTTAGTGAAAATAGACGATTTTAAAGGAGAATTTTCCCGAATCTTAGAAGTAATCGCATCGGTACTTCCTTGCGTTTCGGGGATCGAAGGGCGTTGGGGCTGAGCCTCGGTCTCATCATCGGTGGATTGAATTTGAAGGTTGGGATCTCGTACACTATTTCTTTTCCTCTCCGAGATCGAGATGATGAAGCTTCGTGACCTCCTTCCATTATCGTCCAAAAATGAAGAACGCGGAGAGAAGTTGAGATTTGAGAATGAGAGATTGAAAGAAGAGAAGTTATGTTGTGTGTGAAAATGATGAAATGAGCTCCCTATTTATAGAATTTGGATTATAACGATTACTAAATCATAGCCATTGATCAAAAAACGGTCAAATGATCTCAACCGTCGAAAAAAAATTACAAAACCTTCCCAACGGGGAACCGACCGCCGGTTCGCGGGTTTTGGCTGCGCGAACCGTAACCGGCACGGCAGGCTCAGCCCGGCGAACCAGGTCAGGCCGGTTCTGGGCTGGACCCGGCCGAGGGTCTACCTTAGCACGTTATACAATCTTACACGTTGTTCGAATATAATCATTTTGTGCGAGTTCTATCAAACTACTGGCAATCGATCCACACTATCAAAGTTGATATATATATTCTGAACATGAACCATCCATCGCATGCAATAACCGACAAATTCTGGGACAAAGATCTTCCCAACGAAATCTTCTCAATTGTTTGATTTCGAACGGCCGTTGCTTGAGCTGCACATTATCCAGCCGCACAAATGATAAGCAACGAGAATATAATAGAGTAAGATAAGCAACGCACGCAGGCTGTTCGTTAGAATGCCCAATAGAAAAAACATCGAGCTCGACTGCTTAAGTTGCGGTAGAGCTTATTCATCATGGCGATCTCCTTCTCCAGCTCCTCCAGGCCACCCACCTCATCCAGCTCCTGCAGCAAACGACAACGAGATTAGAGATACTCCGTCGCTGTGTTTATGCACTGCAATATGGATCTGTTCATGTGATGGATCCATATCGCACCAAGAACAGACCGCTGTGTTTCTTCTCCAGCTCCTCCAGGCCACCCACCTCTCCTTCTCCAGCTCGCTGTGTTTCTTGGGGCATGACCTCGGGCCCCAAGAACAGACCGTAAGGCACCCCCTCGAACTTGTTCATGTGATGGATCTGTTAGAAGCCATGCAAAAAATCATACATATGTAGACTTAGTTGATGCATCAACGGCGCCGGAGGTCGGCGGTGGCGGGCAGAGGATCGTACCTTGTGGGCGGCGGCGACCCGGCGGCAGTAGGGTATGCTGGCGATGGGGCCCACCGGGAACCGTCGGTGGACCAGGCCGTCGTGGACGAACATGTAGGCCATTCCGAACAGCGTAATCCCGAGGCCCTGTAGGTTTTCGCCACGGCCACTTCCTGTCAAGACGAAGTGATGATAGATTAACAAACTTGGACGGGCTTACGGCGCCGATGCAGAGGCTGGGGAGGAGGCCGCGGTTGAAGAGGCCGTAGGCCATGAGGGCGATGGCGGGGACGGCGTTGACGATGGCGATGACGTCGTTGAGCTCGAAGTAAGGGCCGTCGCGCGGTCGGTGGTGCGACTCGTGCATGTTCCACAGCGAGGCGTGCCACAGCGCCCGGTGCGCCCAACGCGTCCAGAACTCCATTCCCACCTGATCGTTGCCTACTACTCATTAAATCCGGCCGAGAAAAGAAAACGAAGGTTTAGGCGAGCAGGCTCTTACCGCCGCGCCCACGGAGAGAGCGAACGTCGCCAACATCTCCGTCGCCGGAACCTCTCCGCCCTGCAATGCAAATCGATCTCTCTGTTGCTGACTAAAGTATATTGAGTACAAAAAATAGCTATCGAAGGGAATGAAATCGAGATTAACCTCCATTTGCAAGGTGAATCGGTGATAGACAGCTGCGACCGCCACGGAAGTGAAGCCGAGGCTGGACAACACCGCCGCGATTAGGTACGTCCGCCGGCCCGCCTCTTTCCCCACCTTTCTCTCCGCCATCCGATGGTCAGACTCGATTCGCAGCTCCTTTGTTCCTTTCGCCTCTTCCTCTTCCTTAATCAGAGCATCAGCCGGAGAAATGCGGCCCCCGTTACTCTCCTCCTCCCACCCTACCTCCCTGAGCACAAAGCGGACTGAGGCGGCCGGTCTCCGCCGGCACGGCTGGCGCGTGGAAGCCCTGCCGCGGGGGATCCGAGCAGGGAGTGGGCGGAAGAGAGAGAAGCAATTGCTTGCGGTTCCGTAAGGCAAACGGCAGGAGATTGCAGTGACGACCGCCATGGCTCCTCCAATTTCGGATACCAAAGCAATCGGAGTATTAGTAATGCCAGCACGCGGCTAATTAGGTCGCCCGGGGACAATGATGCAGTGATAGGGTGACTAATCGTTAACTCAAGTATCCGCGATTCGATCTCTAGCGACGACGTATTTGTAGAAATTTTTCCTCCAAATGAGACACGAACCCTGGGACACTAAGCTTCTAGACCGCCCACCGTGAGCGCTTCCCGATTTACTTTGGCGGTCGGTGGGAAACTTTCGTGGGGCCAGACCGATCATCCGAGATTGGAAAAACCTCGTTAATCATTATGCCACTAATTAGGTCGGTTAATTCCCCCTCTCCCTCTCCCATGTTATCTGATGGGGACCTCACCAGGGCATCTGCTCCAATTCCTTAGTGAGTGTTCCAGAAGCAAACGACAAGGATGATTAATCATTAAAGCGCAACCCACGATGACGATGACGGGAAGAGGATACTCACGCCCTACGAGATTAACATGAGCATTAAAGGGGATGCACCGAAAGATTTTTCGATAGAGCTTTCTTCGATGCTCAAGTCAAAACTCTATCTTTTTCGGAGGACAACGAGGAATCAAATTTCTGTAATTTTGGAACGCTTAACCCTTTACCTGGATGTCGAGACGTCTTATATACCTAAAGTCTTTATCACACGTGTCCCCATGTTCTCTACGTTCCTTAATTATCGGTTACTTGATAGATATTCTCTCTTTTGGTAATTGCCACTGCGATCATTAAGGCTTTAATTATCGTGCGTTGCGATCAATAATTACGTGATGACTTTCCTGTTCTGGAAGGAGGAATGGATACTTGAAGTAGGACTTTCTGATCCCTATGTTGATCTTTGGGCACCACTTTCCTGAGTCAGTCTCGGAGTCTCATCTCCCGAGCTGACCCCGGACCTTCATCCGTACTCCCGAGATAGTCTTAGGAGCTTGATTCCCGGTCTAACCTCGGGAGCTTTCTTCCATTCTACCGAGATAGTCTCGGAAGCCCGATTGTCGGTCTGATCTCGGGGTACTGATCCAGCGGGCCCTACCACGTAGTCTCCCCGTGCCACGTGTCCACCCCGAGATGTTCATCCCTATCATAAGTCTTCCCTTCAAGTCTAATCAAAGGAAGTGTGACTGACTGATTAGGTTCGTGGCATGATAAGGGGAAGCAAAGTTTCTGTGGGCCCATATTTCCATCCCTTCTCTCTTGATAACTTGTCGGGTCCTAGTAATCAAAACATTCGTCCCTTGGCCCGAGACGGTCCTTTGAATTGATCTAATGAATTAATTCAAGAGTCCTTGCGAGTTTCGAGGCCCGGTAATGATAGTTGTTCAGCGCCCATTAAGAGCGCATGGGGTATCTTAATGGCGAAGGAGCGTTCCAGCGAATATAATATTGTCATGTGGCAGAGACTTTTCTACGTGATTTCTCCCTGATACGCTCAATAGGGTCATACCAACCAACGACCATAATGAACGACGATGCCTCGAGATTTACAGTTATTACCGTCCGTGTGTCGCGCCTCTATTCCTGCACGAGAGTGGTTCCTTCCCTATAAAAGGAGAAGGCGAAAATGACCTTCCGTCTTCTTGCACCGCCGACTATCAGAGCTTATGTATCCCTCTTCTGCCTATTAAAGTTTCCTTTTGCTAGGGTTTCTTCTTCACGCGTAAGTATCGTTTGTTAGATCGTATTCGTCTTGCTAGAGGGGGGTGAATAGCAATTTCTCGATTTTCTTCCTACAAGGTTAGCGTGCGCAAGCGGAAACAATAATAATAAAATCAAACACGCTAACAAGCCTATTTACGTGGTTCGGAGATGAAAACTCCCACTCCACGACAGTCCGTGAGGTGGACGATCCCTTGATCCTTCGGCGGATCACTCCCCGGATGCCCTCCGGCTAGCTCGTGTAGCTCCTTGTGGGTAGAGAAACCTCACCACAAACCCAAGTACACTTTCTGAGCACTAAGACTACTAACAAGCCCTAACCAAGCTTGTTTCGTCAAAGGTTCTCAGCCCAAACCAAGTTCTCTTAAATAGAACTCTAAGCTGAAAAACACCCTACCAGTTGACTGCTCCCTGGGCAGTCAACTAGCCCTACTGAAAATCGACCGTTGCAAGCCCAACGTTCGAATTTCCAGCCACCTGCCAGTCGAAGCAGTCGACTGGTCTAGGGTCGACTACCTTCTGTGAGTTTCTGTTCTTGCTAGCAGTCGACTGGTATATTACCAGTCAACTACCCAGCTTATACAAACACTCTTCCTCACTCCGACAACCCTCCTTCACGTGTGCCTTCAAGTACACTCCCTTGGCTTGCCACTTGAAGTCTTCTTCCACTGGCTATCATCTCTCGGATGCACACACAAGCCTTCCCTTGGCTTGTCTCCATGCCACCCTTCACGTGTGTCCTTTGAAGTCCACTTCCCGGCTTGCCCTTGGAGTCCTCTTCCCTCGGCTCTCGTCCTTTCATGACTTAGCTGACTCTTCATCAGCAGCCTTGGCTATTGCCTTCGCGCCCTCTTCGTCTTCAGCTCTCGTCTCTCGGATGCACACAAGCCTCCAGCTTGCCTCCATGTCATCCTTCACGCATGTCTCGAAGTCCGTGCCCCTCAGCTCATCATCCCTTCTATCCATGGTCCCTCGGGTGCACACAAGCTCACGGCTTGTCTCCATGCCACTCTTCACCATTTCCGAAGTCGTCCAGCCAAGTCAATATGTGTAAACCTGCAATCCTGCACACTCACATACACATATTAGAACACAAGGGTAAACCTAACTTAAACCCTTTACCCAAACATCAAAACACATGGTCACTCCGGACCATAGATTGCCCCAACATCGTTCACCTATGTCTTCCTCTCGTCTTCATCACCATGGGCAAGGAAGGAAAGGGAAAGAAGGACCAGGGTAGGAAGGAGAAACCGAAAGAGGAAAGGGTTTACCGTCCAGAGTGGTATGAAGCCACTTCGTCTAAGGTTAAGGTTGTTGCCCTTAGAGCTGCCTGCAAAGCGTATGACATTCCGGCGGAGTTAAAGGTTGAGGTCCCCATGATAGACCAATCTCCAGTAGAACCTCCCTTAGGGGTTTTCACCTTTTTCTTAGAGCAGGTAGAGTTTGGCCTCCATTTTCCTCTTCTTCCCCTTTTCATGGTCATATTTAAGTATTTTGATATCTCCTTACACCAGATGGCTCCCAACATCTTCGCTCAGATGAGCGGGGCATTTATCCATTTCAAACTTTTCAATATACTTTTGATCCCTCACTTCTTTCACTTCTTCTTCCTCCCAAACTTGGCCTCCAGAGGGGCATTCAGCTTTACTGCTTGCCCCAACCATAAGTTCGTAGGAAGTCTCCCTTCCTCCCATAAGTTCGTAGGTCCCCTCACTTTTTCTTCATTAGGCTTTTCTCCCCAATTCGCTGTAGAGAAGACCTACCCCCTCTTCCAGAACTGGACGACTTCCAGCAGGACCCGGGGTATCAGCGGGCCAGAAGCGTCCTGGCCGGTATGGAGTTTCACGACCCCAGCCTGGTCTAGTGTGAAGAATTCCTGTATTGGGCTGGGCGTAGCTCCAAAGCCACCGCCCCTTAGCTATAGCCTAAGTAAGTTCAACATTTTGTTAAACACTTGTTGATTCTAACTGATATTTTATTATTTCTGTGTTGCAAAGAACGTCATGTTGTCCCGGGAACTGAGCAAGCTCCTTAAATGGGAGCTGGCCGACGAACAACCCCTCGCTCCTCCTCCAGCTCCCACTGCCTCAGTGGTCAACCATGCTGAAGGCTTGGAGCAGAAGAAGGACCTGCTCGGTGCTCAGGGAGCTGATCCCTCCCCCTCTTCCATTGGGACGGGAGCTGACGATGAAGAACCTGCAGCTCAGGTTCTTCCATCGGTGACAGAGCCAATTGGAAGATGGGGGAAAGATGACTTGTCTTGCTCCTGGAGGATGACAAGGAGAGACGACAAATTCCTCCTGCCCCTTAGAGGAGGAAAACCCGCACACCTCCGGCATCACCCACGATCACGGAGGAGGAGGATACCATTCCGCTCTCGAAGTGCCACCGATGGGTGCCCTCTCCTTCGACGGAGCACTGTGCCGCAGTCGCCACCCCTGCTGACTCTCATGACGACTCTAAAGGCAAGTGGGCAAGATCAGCAGAGCCTCGACTGACGAGCGTGCATCTGCGCCGAAAGATCCGGGCGGCGAAGAAGGCGACCTCTCTGGGCTCTCGGCCAATGGAGCTGAAGGAGCCCCCGACCGAGGTTCATCCTTCCGGGGGAGCGTCCAACACTGAGGAGGACATCCCAGGCCCCTCTAAAGTGCCCCTCAAAGCATCCAGTGTCCAACCTCTCCCTCTCTGCTGCTCCGAAGGCACATCTGGTGCGCCTTCTTCGAGGAGCCACGAAGCCATACGAGGGAGGACCACAGGCACTTTAACTGGGTTAATCGCCAGTTTACATGAGTCACTCCTCAAGGTAAACATCTTGTGTTTTCCCATTACAATCATTTTCTCTTCTAACTCTTATTATTTGTTGTGGCAGGCCGCATCCGATTGCCTTCTCCTGGGTAGCCACCTGTCTTCCGAGCAGGAAACCGATGCCCTGCACCAACAAGTAGCTAAACTAGAGGAGGAGGTCTTCAAGGCCCGCGAGGAAGGTATGATGCAGGCGGAGCTCAGCAGGGGTCTTTGGGTCAGGGTGGAGCACTACCTGGACTCCCTACTGGCCTCTATGTCCTCCCTGCACAACGTTCACCACCGGGAGCGCCTATTATCAGAGCTGACGATAACCCTTACTTAGGAGGTGAGTCATTTAGCTCAAGAGAAAGAACACTTCGAAGAACGGGAGGCAAAACTGTCGAAGGACGCCCGACTCCTGCGAGAAGACCTGGACCGGGCCAAGTCGCAACTCCTGACAATCTCAACGCAACTCAAGGAGGCCCAAGCGACTCGGGACCAGCTGTCCTCCAAAGTTGTCGAGCTGAAGACTGGCCGGGACCGAGCCTCAAAAGAATTGAAGACATATACGGCTGACGAGGAGTCCCGGCGGATGAAGGCAAAGGCGGCGTTCAAGGGCAAATTCCTCCAGTCTGAGGAATTTGGCGACATCTTGGTCGGCCAAGTGCCGAGTCGGCTGAAGCAGGGCTTCAATGGAGCAGTCTAGCAACTTCAGCGAGCTGAGGTGTTGAAGTCGGATGCCCACCTGAGCTTCCTCAGCGTCGGTCGGGCCTGGGAAGAGCTGCCGCCCGAGGAGGAGTTGTAGCGCTCCGTCTTTTTTTTCTTCTTCTTTTGTATTTTACATTTTCTTTTCTTTTCGAATGTACTCCAATGTGTAAGCTAAAATTTTGAATGAAATACTTTTATCTTCTGTACTATTTTCATTTTATGTTTTGTACTCCAAATTTGAATGGAATATATTTGTCTTCTGTCTCTTTCTTGAATGAATGTGCTCCCATTTTGAATGAAATGTATTTGTCTTCTGTCACTTTCTTGAATGAATATACTTCAATTTTGAATGGAATATATTTGTCTCCTGCCTCAATATCCCCTATGACTTATTTTATGTATCTTGTTTCTATCTCATGCACTGTGTATTGCTTGTCACCCGTCCCCTCCCGTATAGACTCCTCTACTCGCGTGAAGTCTAACATTAATGAAGAGATAAGGACTTAGTGCGTTGTTATTCACCTGCACTGGCAAGAACAGGAGTTGGCTTGTTTAACACCTCATCCAGGCCAATATATCTTGGGTGTCGTCAGCACCTCAAGATAGTATAGGTCCGAGTTACTCCTGGCAGTGCTTCCTCAGAATTATGCCTCGGTCTACTCATTTCAGGCATCCTTGGCGTCATGAGATGGTAGGGACTTGGACTGCTCCCAACTGGGCAACTTCAACACCACGGCCAGGTCTATACATCTCGAACATCCTCGGCACCACGAGATGACAGGGTCCTCAGCTACTTCTAGCCGGGCATCATTAGCACCACGGCCAGGTCTACTCATCTTGGGCATCCTCAGCACCATGAGATGGTAGGGTCTTCAGCCACTTCTAGCCATACATCCTCAGCACCACGGCCAGATCTACTCATCTCGGGCATCCTCGACACCACGAGATTGTAGGGGCTTAGACTACTCCTGGTCGGGCATCCTCGGCACCATGACCAGGACTACACATCTCGGGCATCCTTGGCACCATGCGATGGTAAGATCTTCACCAGCTCCTGGCCAGGCATCCTCGGCACCACGGCTAGGTCTACTCATCTTGGGCATCCTCGGCACCATGAGATGGTAGGGGATTAGGCTACTGGGCTTAGGCTACTCCTGGTCGGGCATCCTCGGCACCATGACCAGGCCTACACATCTTGGGCATCCTCGGCACCTGGTAAGATCTTCGCCTGCTCCTGGTCAGGCATCCTCGGCATCACGGCCAAGTCTACTCATCTCGGGAATCCTCGACACCTCGAGATATTAGGGGCATAGGCTACACCTGGTCGAGAATCCTCGACACCACGACCAGATTTACTCATCTCGGGCATCCTTGACACCACGAGATTGTAACGCCCCAAAATTTTCATTTTAAGTCCTTAAAGTCCTTGAAATTAGTTAAAAATACTTTAGAAATATTCTTTAGATTTTTAGAAATTTTTAGGATATTTTTACGGATTTTTCTGAGTCCGTTTAGTATTTTTAGCAAAAGAAATAGAGTTTTTCGGATCAAGAAAAAAAGAAAACCTTCATAGGCAGCCGCAGGGATTCGAACCAGTCACCTGCGCCGTGAGAGGAAAACAGGCGAACCAGCTGCGCTGGTTGATTTTGTTGAAATAAATTAAGCGAAACATTAGATAAGGTATAATTAGGTAAATTCGCCCCATGAGTATAAATAGATAAGTTAAGAGAGGAAATTGGGTTTTTTTGTTTTTCCCTCTTCCTCACCCTAGCCGCGCAACGCACGACTTCCCCCTCTCACGCACGCACGCCCAAAGCCTTCCTCTCCTCTTCCAAGGGGCGCCGGCCAAGGAGGGATCAAGGAGAGCGGAGCGTTGCGTTCGTCTCGACGAGAAGAACGCGTAGGCGCGAAGAATTCTCCGAGATCTCAAGTTTCTCCCGAGCCCTAGACGTCAATCTTGGTTGTAAGTCCAAGATATCAATGTAAGTACTGCTCACCTGCAGTAAGAGGCGGTTTTTCCGCAAGAATTTCCCTTAAAAGTTTTTAAAAGAGATATTTCCTTTTGTTTAAGTTTTTGCATGTAATCTTAGTTCATTATATGTTTGTATAAGTTTGATTAAGCACCCTATGTGAGATTAGGGGCTAAGAAAGTTATGAGAAAAGAAAAGAAAAGATAAAGAAAAGAAAAGAAAAGGTCAAGGCCTTAAGAAATCCCCAAAAGTCAAGACTTAGGGATTTTAGCACGCAAGGTGCTCGAGAAAATGCCAAGGCATTTACAGATAAGAAAGAAAAGAAAGAAAAGCTATTTTATTTTCTAAGGCCAGTACCCGGCGTCCAAGGGCGTCGTTAAAGAAATCCAGGTGTCCAATTCCAAGGTCTTGGCCCTGGTAGACCAAGGTCTGCTCTATTAGGATTGGTGGCTCGCTACCCCAACCTTTTAGGGAACGCGCATCAGATGGTACTTACGTCTTCAGTGGATCCAAGTGATTATTATTTTCAAGTATATGCTTTAGCAAAGTTTCTAAAGTTTAAAGAGTTTTCAAAAAGTTAAAGAATAGCTAAAGTTTCAAGTTGAGCCAAGAAAAGTAAATTGAGATTTATTAATGCTTGAGTATGCATGTTTTGAGTTATACATGTTCTTAGTTTTCTTTCAAGCATATAAGTATCTCATATGATGTTCAGTTTGATCTAGAAGCATGTTTGCATATTTCGAGTTTTTGTGAGCTAGATAGTACTTACTAAGCTTTTTGCTTATAGATGCATTTCCTCTTATTGCAGATAAAGGTAAAGGCAAGCAATTCTGAAGGAAGACGACGAGGTGGTGCTGAGTAGAGTGTGTGTGGTGGCTGATTATGGAGAGATCTTTGAGACGAGACAATTTAGTTATTTGAATTGCAATGTTTAAGTTTATTCAAATTTCAAGTTCTTGCTTTATGGAGATTATAGAGTATTTGAGTTTTGGATAGTTTTACATGCTCAATTTCTTAGAGTAAAGATTCCATGTCATTTCATTTAGCATACATATCCTTATGATTGCATTGGATGAGTAGAAGTGTGAGTAGTTAGAGATATTGATACTTTGTTAGAGAAAAAGGTGTTTGTGCCAAGATAGTATCAATTTCCCTTTGAATCAAGTTTTTATTGCTTAAAATTGTTTAGAAAAGTTGCAATCACATTTCATAATGCTTTAGCAAGGTCGTAGAACATGTATTTGGTGTTATGAATGCCTAGGAGTCAAGATTGGTACAAACTCTATTGTCAAAGTTTATATAAACTTGTTTAGTTTATTTTCTTCCATAAAAGTCTTAAATTCAAGTTTATGGATTCGTTTGATTGGCTAAATTGTTTAGGAAACTGACATAGAGTATAGAAATGGTGTCGTAGTTTGATATGGCTCGAAACTGAATGAATGGTGGACTTAAGAAGCAAGAGCCGAAAACCTGTAAAACTGATTACAGGCGTACCAGTCGACTGCTACGTCACCAGTCGACTGGTACGGGCAGTTTACATTGGGTGAGGCTAGTTTCAATAAGTATTAGCTACGAGATTTGAGAAGAAAGTATGACATGGTATTATGCATGATGACTTATGTTAGAATATAATTGTTAGAAGAATTTAAAAGAAAAAAAAAAGATTTCCGCATTTCTTTTAGTCATGTATAAAAGTAGAGAAGTACAGAGAAAGTAACGATCCGTCTAAAGGCAGAGAAGGTGGGTCGCCACAGGTGGTATCAGAGCAGTTCCCATTCTCCAGCATCACACACACATCAGCATCAACCTTGCCGTCTTCAAGTAAGAAAGCTTTAAGTTTCAGTTTTTCTATTGCTCCTTTACTTAATTGCAGTATAGAGAAATGCTTAAGTACTTACTCATATGTGCATAGAACAAGGAAGCATGTTTAATACCTTAGTATCACGGAATCATGTTTAATCCCTAGAATGGATATTAGAGAAATGCTTAAGTACTTACTTGATTTGCCCAAAAGTAAGTTTTGGGATTATGGCACGCAAGGTGCTTGATAAAAGTTTTGAGTAAGACCAAGGTCTTACTAAGCCCTAGAACGAGTTCTAGGACTAAGAAATGAGATAAGAATCAAGACCAAGGCCTTGTTATATCCTAAAGCAAGTTTGGGAACATTACCATTAAGTGTTAAGTTATACATTTGAGGACGTCCTAGAAAGGCCCAAAACGAGGAGCAAGCTCCTAGAGGGCAAGAGGCAACAGAGTCAGTACCCCCACCAAATCTCTTAGACGTGGTGGCTCAGTTACAGAGACAGTTAGCAGAACAACAGCAAGTTATTGCCACTAGGATGGCTAACCAGCAGGTCGTTCTTATTACCTCGCCGATGGCGAATGTAGTGGCACCAGTTGTGATCGAAGACCCATCGATTACATCTGTAGTCCGGCAAGGGGGGTAAGGCAAGAAGCGTACCTCATTCAGTAGAAGAAACTGAAGCCAGGGAACTTCCCAGGCACAAGCAAACCATGGGATGCTTAAGCATGGTTCAAAACGTTGGAAAGAATAGTAGGGCTACTGGACTGGCATGAGGTAGAGGAGATAAAGTGTGCATCTTTCTGCCTTACGGGAGATGCTAGAATATAGTGGAAGAGAGTCAAGGCCAAGAGAAATGTCAGCCAGATGACATGGGCCGACTTCGAGACTGAGTTCTTCGAAGAATACTTTCACATGCAAGTAACCAACAAGCATTATGATGAATTCACGGAGTTCAGACAAGGAGAACTATCCGTGGATGAAGCAGTGAAGATGTTTAAGCGGTTAGCCATCTGTGCCCAGAGCTAGTTAGCACAGAAAAAGAGATAGTTAGGCTAATGCTCAAGATGTTAAGGCCTGAGATAGCGTTAAAGGGGGCTAGCGGTGTTAAGAGGCTGCAAACCTCCGAAGAACTAATAAGTAGTGCTTTGATCACTGAGCACTACTTAAACAGTATAAAGGCCACCAGAAAGGTTGAACGATGAAGTTCTTAACAACCTTACCGTCAGGGGAAGTGATGGCCTCTACTGAGAGGCTAAGGGCAGTATCAATCTAGATTTCCAACCGAGAGCTCTACAGTGACTTGGTAGTCCTTAAATGAAGGATTACGATGTCATTTTAGGAATGGACTTCTTGAGCAAGTATAATGCTTCTATAGACTGCCGCAAGAGAAAAGTCAAGTTCACACCGGAAGCAGAACCTTCATTTGAGTTTATTGGAGACCCAAGGAGAAAGATAAATAGGTTCCTATCTACCTTACAAGCTCAGAGAATGTTAGAGAAGGGGTGCTCTGGTTTTCTAGCTCATATAGTGGATGCAAGTCAAGGAGAAGGATTGAAGAGAGAAGAAGTGAGGGTAGTCTGTGACTATCCTGAGGTGTTTCCTGAAGAGTTACCAGGACTCCCTCCCAATCGGGAAATTGAGTTTGAAATTGAGTTGGCCCAGGAACCAACCCAATTTCGAAGGCACCTTATCGCATGGCACCAGCAGAACTGAAAGAATTACAAGAACAATTGCAAGAGCTGCTTGACAAGGGTTTCATCCGCCCTAGTCATTCACCTTGGGGAGCTCCTGTACTGTTTGTCAAGAAGAAAGATGGATCTATGCGAATGTGCATAGATTATCGAGCTTTGAATAAGGTAACCATCAAGAACAGATATCCTTTGCCAAGGATAGATGATTTATTTGATCACTCAAAGGGGCTACATGTTCTCGAAGATAGACCTGCGTTCTGGGTATCATCAGCTAAGGTTAAAGAAAGTGACATCCCAGGACGGCCTTCAGGACAAGATACGGCCACTACGAATTTGTAGTAATGCCTTTTGGAGTAACCAATGCTCCAGCAGTCTTCATGGAGCTGATGAACCACATCTTCAGGGAGTATCTCGATAAATTCGTCATTGTATTTATTGATGATATTCTCATATACTCACGGACTCCAGAGGACCATGCTACACACTTGAGGATAGTGCTGCAGATCCTTCAGCAGGAGAAGCTCTATGCAAAATTCTCAAAGTGTGAGTTTTGGCTAGATCAGGTGACCTTCCTAGGTCACATTGTATCCAAAGAAGGCATTCAAGTTGATCCAGCCAAGATAGAAGCAGTCAGCAACTGGTGTAGACCCAAGAATGCCAGTGAAATCAGAAGCTTCTTAGGCCTGGCAGGATATTACAGAAAATTTGTGGAGGACTTTTCCAGAATAGCCTCTCCACTCACAGCCCTGACCAGAAAGAACAGAAGTTTGAGTGGTCAGATAAATGCGAGCACAGTTTCCTAGAACTGAAGAAAAGATTGACTAGTGCTCCCATCCTGACTGTTCCGGAGAGTGACAAGGCCTTTGACATCTACAGTGATGCATCCAAGATGGGCCTTGGAGCTGTCCTCATGCAAGACGGTAAAGTAATAGCATATGCCTCCAGACAGCTCAAGGACTACGAGAAGAATTACCCTACCCACGACCTTGAGCTAGCAGCTGTGGTTTTCGCACTGAAGCTCTGGAGACACTACCTGTATGGAGTGCAGTGCAGAATCTTCACAGACCATCAGAGTTTGAAGTACTTCTTCACTCAGAAGGATCTGAATATGAGGCAGCGCAGGTGGCTAGAGTTGGTCAAAGATTATGACTGTGAAATCCTCTACCACCCAGGTAAAGCTAATAAAGTGGCAGATGCACTGAGCAGAAAATCCTGTGCAGCACTGATGTCCCTATCATCACTGTCTCTACCACTTCAGAAAGAAATAAAGGATTTTGGAGTCGAGGTAATAATTGGGCAACTTTCTGCATTGACTTTAGAGTCAACCCTGCTTGTGGATATACAAAGAAAGCAAAGTCAAGACCCAGAAATCCAGAAGATCAAGCAGGGGATCCAAGAGGCAGAAAATTCAGAGTTTCGAGTATCAGATAGTGGCATCCTCTATCTTGGAGACCGCCTTTGCGTCCCCAATGATGAGGAACTAAGAAAAAATATTTTAGAAGAAGCCCACAGTACCCCGTACTCTATGCATCCTGGTTCTACCAAGATGTACCAAGATTTAAAGAAAGGTTCTGGTGGTCTGGACTCAAGCGAGACGTGGCCAGATATATCAGTACCTGCTTGACCTGCCAGAGAGTCAAAGCAGAGCACCAGAGACCAGGAGGAGTTCTACAGCCTCTTCCCATTCCAGAGTGGAAGTGGGAAGAAATATCCATGGACTTTATCACAGGTCTTCCAAGAACCACCCATGGACACGATGCAATTTGGGTGATAGTGGATAGATTGACCAAGTCTGCCCACTTCCTAGCCATCAAGTTATCGCATTCGGTAGAGCAGTTAGCACAGCTGTACGTGAAGAAGTAATCAGGCTTCACGGAGTTCCGAAGTCGATCGTTTCTGACAGAGATGGGCGGTTCATCTCCCATTTTTGGAGGTGTGTTCAGGACGCCCTAGGCACCAGACTTCAGTTCAGCACAGCTTTCCATCCCCAGACAGATGGACAAACAGAGAGAGTAAATCAGATTTTAGAAGACATGTTCAGGGCTTGTGCGTTGGACTTTAAAGGTAGTTGGTGCAAATTTCTGTGCTTAGCTGAGTTTGCCTACAACAATAGCTATCAGGCCACCATCAAGATGGCACCTTATGAAGCATTGTATGGCAGGAAATGCAGATCACCCATATGTTGGCAAGAAGCTGGTGAGAAGAAAGAGATGGAGTCAGGATTAGGCAGCCAGACTGAGCTTATAGATGAGACCGCTCAGGCTATCCAGACGATCCGCCAGAGGATTGAGACTGCCCAGAGTAGACAGAAAAGTTATGCTGACACACGCCGTAGGCCACTTGAATTCCAAGTTGGAGATTCAGTATTCCTCAAGGTCGCTCCTATGAAGGGAGTGATGAGATTTGGCAAGAAAGGCAAGCTGAGCCCTCGCTACATAGGACCGTACAAGATTATAAAGAGAGTTGGGAAGGTAGCCTATGAACTGGACTTGCCAGAGGATATGTCAGCTATCCACAGTACATTTCATGTCTCCATGCTAAAGAAGTGTATTCACGATCCCAATCAAGTGATTCAGCCTCAGTCAGTACAGATCCAAGAAGATCTTAGCTATGAGAGCAGACCGACACAGATAGTGGACAAAGCAGTTAAAAGATTAAGAAACAAAGAAGTGCCACTAGTGAAGGTCATCTGGCAGAATCAAAAGCATGAGGAGGTTACCTGGGAACGTGAGGACAGCATGAGAGAAAGATATCCAGAATTATTCTAAGTTCGAGGACGAACTTTTCATAAGGTATGGGGGATTGTAACGCCCCAAAATTTTCATTTTAAGTCCTTAAAGTCCTTGAAATTAGTTAAAAATACTTTAGAAATATTCTTTAGATTTTTAGAAATTTTTAGGATATTTTTACGGATTTTTCTGAGTCCGTTTAGTATTTTTAGCAAAAGAAATAGAGTTTTTCGGATCAAGAAAAAAAGAAAACCTTCATAGGCAGCCGCAGGGATTCGAACCAGTCACCTGCGCCGTGAGAGGAAAACAGGCGAACCAGCTGCGCTGGTTGATTTTGTTGAAATAAATTAAGCGAAACATTAGATAAGGTATAATTAGGTAAATTCGTCCCATGAGTATAAATAGATAAGTTAAGAGAGGAAATTGAGTTTTTTTGTTTTTCCCTCTTCCTCACCCTAGCCGCGCAACGCACGACTTCCCCCTCTCACGCACGCACGCCCAAAGCCTTCCTCTCCTCTTCCAAGGGGCGCCGGCCAAGGAGGGATCAAGGAGAGCGGAGCGTTGCGTTCGTCTCGACGAGAAGAACGCGTAGGCGCGAAGAATTCTCCGAGATCTCAAGTTTCTCCCGAGCCCTAGACGTCAATCTTGGTTGTAAGTCCAAGATATCAATGTAAGTACTGCTCACCTGCAGTAAGAGGCGGTTTTTCCGCAAGAATTTCCCTTAAAAGTTTTTAAAAGAGATATTTCCTTTTGTTTAAGTTTTTGCATGTAATCTTAGTTCATTATATGTTTGTATAAGTTTGATTAAGCACCCTATGTGAGATTAGGGGCTAAGAAAGTTATGAGAAAAGAAAAGAAAAGATAAAGAAAAGAAAAGAAAAGGTCAAGGCCTTAAGAAATCCCCAAAAGTCAAGACTTAGGGATTTTAGCACGCAAGGTGCTCGAGAAAATGCCAAGGCATTTACAGATAAGAAAGAAAAGAAAGAAAAGCTATTTTATTTTCTAAGGCCAGTACCCGGCGTCCAAGGGCGTCGTTAAAGAAATCCAGGTGTCCAATTCCAAGGTCTTGGCCCTGGTAGACCAAGGTCTGCTCTATTAGGATTGGTGGCTCGCTACCCCAACCTTTTAGGGAACGCGCATCAGATGGTACTTACGTCTTCAGTGGATCCAAGTGATTATTATTTTCAAGTATATGCTTTAGCAAAGTTTCTAAAGTTTAAAGAGTTTTCAAAAAGTTAAAGAATAGCTAAAGTTTCAAGTTGAGCCAAGAAAAGTAAATTGAGATTTATTAATGCTTGAGTATGCATGTTTTGAGTTATACATGTTCTTAGTTTTCTTTCAAGCATATAAGTATCTCATATGATGTTCAGTTTGATCTAGAAGCATGTTTGCATATTTCGAGTTTTTGTGAGCTAGATAGTACTTACTAAGCT
This sequence comes from Boesenbergia rotunda, assembly GCA_024364735.1. Taxonomy (NCBI): domain Eukaryota; kingdom Viridiplantae; phylum Streptophyta; class Magnoliopsida; order Zingiberales; family Zingiberaceae; genus Boesenbergia; species Boesenbergia rotunda. Next base: position 72,530 of record JAGFNQ010006223.1, on the reverse strand, counting down.
TTTTGCTTATAGATGCATTTCCTCTTATTGCAGATAAAGGTAAAGGCAAGCAATTCTGAAGGAAGACGACGAGGCGGTGCTGAGTAGAGTGTGTGTGGTGGCTGATTATGGAGAGATCTTTGAGACGAGACAATTTAGTTATTTGAATTGCAATGTTTAAGTTTATTCAAATTTCAAGTTCTTGCTTTATGGAGATTATAGAGTATTTGAGTTTTGGATAGTTTTACATGCTCAATTTCTTAGAGTAAAGATTCCATGTCATTTCATTTAGCATACATATCCTTATGATTGCATTGGATGAGTAGAAGTGTGAGTAGTTAGAGATATTGATACTTTGTTAGAGAAAAAGGTGTTTATGCCAAGATAGTATCAATTTCCCTTTGAATCAAGTTTTTATTGCTTAAAATTGTTTAGAAAAGTTGCAATCACATTTCATAATGCTTTAGCAAGGTCGTAGAACATGTATTTGGTGTTATGAATGCCTAGGAGTCAAGATTGGTACAAACTCTATTGTCAAAGTTTATATAAACTTGTTTAGTTTATTTTCTTCCATAAAAGTCTTAAATTCAAGTTTATGGATTCGTTTGATTGGCTAAATTGTTTAGGAAACTGACATAGAGTATAGAAATGGTGTCGTAGTTTGATATGGCTCGAAACTGAATGAATGGTGGACTTAAGAAGCAAGAGCCGAAAACCTGTAAAACTGATTACAGGCGTACCAGTCGACTGCTACGTCACCAGTCGACTGGTACGGGCAGTTTACATTGGGTGAGGCTAGTTTCAATAAGTATTAGCTACGAGATTTGAGAAGAAAGTATGACATGGTATTATGCATGATGACTTATGTTAGAATATAATTGTTAGAAGAATTTAAAAGAAAAAAAAAAAGATTTCCGCATTTCTTTTAGTCATGTATAAAAGTAGAGAAGTACAGAGAAAGTAACGATCCGTCTAAAGGCAGAGAAGGCGGGTCGCCACAGAGATGATAGGGGCTTAGGCTACTCTTGGTCGGGCATCTTCGGCACCACGACCAGGTCTACACATCTCGGGCATCCTCGGCACCACAACTAGGTTTATACATCTCGGGCATCCTCCGCACCACGAGATGGTAAGATCTTCGCTTGCTACTGGCCAGGTATCCTTGGTACCATGGCCAGGTCTACTCATCTCAGGCATCCTCGACACCATGAGATGGTAGGGGCTTAGGATACTCCTGGTCTGGCATCCTCCGCACCACAACCAGGTCTACACATTTCGGGCATCCTCGGCACCACGAGAGGGTACGATCTTCGCCTGCTCTTGGTCTGGCATCCTCGGCACCACGACCAGGTCTACTCATCCCGGGCATCCTCGATAACACGAGATGGTAGGAACTTAGAGCTCTTACATTGGGTCTTGATGAGATATTTCCTTTGTTTCTTTAATTACTCAAACTGTAAAGAAGTACAAATATCCATACAAATACATATATTGCTCACATGGCTCACCGAGTATGATACAGCTGGAGGTAATTTGCATGTCATGATCTCTCCAGCCTTTTGCTTTCAGCGTCTTATAGATAATAGCTATCTCCGGTGAGCTTGTTGACAACGATGTAAGGTTCACTCCATTGAGGCTTCAGCTTTCCAGGGGCGTCGACCAGATTTTTTTTCCAGACTTTATCCCCAATTTGGAAAGTCCGAGTGATCACTCAGCGATTGTACACCTGCTGTATACGATGCCGATATGCAACTAGTCGGGTGGCTATTTTATCTCGCATTTCTATGATCAGGTCTAGGTCGATTAGTCGTTCCTGATCATTATTTTCTTTGCTGTAGTGCTGCCATCAGATTGACTCATCGCCTATCTCCACAGGAATCACCGCTTCTGCTCCATACACCATATTGAAAGGACTCTAACTGGTCCCTTCTTTGGGAGTGGTGTGGTACGACCATAGGATGCTCGGGAGTTATTCGACCTAGCTACCTCCGACGTGGTCCAACTTTATCTTGAGGCCTCTAATGATCTTCCGGTTGACCACTTCTGCCTGACCGTTTACTTGAGGATAAGCAACTGAGGTGAAGGCTTGGTGAATACCTAGTCCTTCACAACACTTTCTCAGTTTGCGCCTTGCGATCTGTCTGCCATTATCTGACACCAACTTATAAGGAATGTCATACCTACAGAATATATCCTTCCACAGGATCTTTATCATGGAGGCCTCCGTGATGTGCGCAAGTGGCTTAGTCTCGACCCATTTGAAGTAGTCGACCAGTACTAACAGAAACTTCTTCTGCTGAGGTCCGATGGGGGAAGGACCCACAATATTCATTCCCCACTAATCAAAGGGGCATGAGATAGTGGAGGATCAAAGTAGTTTGGTCGGGCGATGAGTGATATGTTGATACATTTGACAAGCTTCACACCCGGCAACAAATTTGACAGCATCTGCTAGCAGTGTGGGCCAAAAATATCCGGCCAGAATAATTTTTCTAGCCATGGATCTTCCCCCAATATGGCTTCCACAGATGCCTTCGTGAACCTTCCGCATGATGTAGTCGACCTCCCCTGGACCAATACACTTGAGCAACGATCAAGCAAAGGCTATTTTATATAATTACTCCCCGACCAGCGTAAATCTGGTAGCCCGGCGACGGAACAGCCGGGTTTCCTTATCACTTGCTGACACAGATCCACTGTGAAGGAACTCCACATAGGGTTTTATCCAGTCAGGTAATACAATGTCAGCAACTTCTCCTTCGATCTGGGTCACAGCTCCTTCCAAAGCGCTAGACTCTTCTAGCATCCATAATGTAAGGGAGCTCGCCAATTTATCTAGCTTATCTACCTTGACATTATCAGCTCGAGGAATCTTCTGCAAGACAACTTCAGTGAAAGAAGAACTCAGTTGCTCATATATGGTCACATACCTTTGCAGACGCTCATTTTTAACTTCAAACTCTCCTTTTAGCTGCTGAGCTATGAGCTGAGAATCCGAGTGCAAGATAACCCGAGTAGATCCCACTTGCTTGGTAGCTTAGAGCCTCGCTAGGATCGCCTCATATTCGGCTTCATTATTGGTGGCTCAGAAGTTGAGTCGGATAGATAGTTGTAGTACATCTCGTCTGGGAGAAATCATCAGAACCTCGACCTCACTATGCTTGTTGTTGGAGGAGCCATCAACATAAATTTTCAACACTTCATCAACTTCAGGTCCTGGGACAGTCTCAAGCATAAAATTAACAACAACTTGAGCCTTGATAGCAGTACGGGGGTGATACTCAATTTCATACTCGCTCAACTCTGCCGTCCACATGATCAATTGTCCTGAGACCTCTGGATTTGTGAGGATTCACCCAAGTGGACTATTAGTGAGCACCACAATGGGATATGACAAGAAATATGGTCACAGTCTTCGGGCCATTAGTACTATAGCATATGTCAGCTTCTCCAGGGTAATGTAATGAGTTTCTGCATCTTTAAGGTGGTGCCCGAAGAAATAGATGGGATACTAAGTAGTACCTTCTTCCAGAATGAGTGCAGAACCCACAGCTTGCTCAGTTGCGGACAGGTAGACAAACAACGTTTCTCCCTCCAGCGGCTTATATAGGATGGGATGTTCGGAGAGATATGCTTTTAAATCTGTAAAAGCCTTCTCGCATTGATCATCCCATTCGAACTTGACAGCTTTCCTTAGAATTTTTAAGAATGGCAAAATTCTGTCAGCAGATCTGGAGATAAACTGGGACAGAGCTATAATTCTGCCATTCAGCCACTATACGTCTTTGAAATTGCGAGGGGATGACATGTTGAGAATGACCTGCACTTTCTCCAAATTAGCCTTAATTCCCCTTTCAGTCACCATGTACCTGAGGAACCGACCACTCTTCACCCCAAACAAGCATTTAGCAGGGTTTAGTTTCAGTCCGTTGGCCCTCAAGGTAGCGAATATTTCCTCTAGGTCAACTATCATGTCCTTCCCCTTCTCCGTCTTGACCAGGATATCATCTACATACACTTCAATATTCCTCCCAATCTGGTAGCGGAAGACCTTATCCATCATTCGCTGATAGGTTGCCCCTGCATTACGCAACCCGAACGGTATAACATTGTAGCAGTAAGTGTCATCTGCTGTTACAAAACTGACCTTCTCTTGGTCTTCCCGAGCAAGGGGAACCTGGTGGTATCCCTGATATGCATCCAACATCGAAATAAATTCATAGCCAGAAGTTGAATCTACCAGCTGATTAATGTGCGGTAAGGGGTAACAGTCTTTAGAGCAGACTTTATTTAAATCTTGAAAATCAATTCAGACCCGCCATTTACCCCTGGGCTTAGGGACTAGTACAACATTCACTATCCAGGTCGGGAATTGAACCTATCTGATATGTCTGGCCTTCAGCAACTTTGTGACCTCCTCCCTGATTATCTTGTCTTGCTCGGGTGCAAAGTGTCTTCGCCTTTGCTTCATCGGCCGGGTTCCTGGGGTGATATGCAATTGATGCATGGCAAAGGCAGGGGGACTCCCTTGATTTCTTCAGTAACCCATGCAAACACATCCCGATGGTCCATCAAGTAGCTGATCAATCGGCTTCTAAGTTCTGGCACATGATCAGCAACAATTCTTTTGATTCCTTAAGCATATTGGGGATGAATTTTGGACTTCTTCGCTTTCGACCTCCCTACGCTCCTCTTTAGCTCCTTCTTCCTCGCGAGGATTAGCCAGGTCGATTTGTAATACTTCATGTGTTCGTAGGTTTTTACGGGCTTCCGTTCTGACCTCCCTACTGTAACACCACCGGGAAGCCAGTTGGTCTCCTTTGACTTTAGCCACCTGCTCTCCTACCAAGAATTTAATCTTTTGGTGGTAGACTGAGAACACTGCCTGAAATAGCCTGAGCATCGGCTGCCCCAAAATGACGTTGTAGGAAGATGGGGCATCCACAGTCATAAAGGAAGTCATCCTTATCCTCTGTAGCGTGTCATCCCCCAGTGACAGAGATAGGGAGATTTGTCCCATCGACTGCACTCTGTATCCGGTGAAGCCAAAAAGTGAGGTGGAGAGAGGATGCAACTCATCCTCATCGACCTGCATCTGGTCGAGAGTTGCCTTGTACAGGATGCTGACGGAGCTACCTGTATCCACAAAGATGAATTTAACCTCGTAATTAGATATTCGGGCGAGGATTACCAGTGCATCTTCGTGGGGGGCTTCTACGTCCTCTAGATCATCAGGGTCGAAGGAGATAACTGGGCCCTGGTGCTTCTCCTTGTCTGTCCCGATGGCATAGTTTTCCAGCTGATGGGTATAGGCTTTCCTTGCACGATGAGAGTCTCTTCTAGTCGGACCTCTTGAGATTACTCCCACATGAACCAATGGAGGTTCGCGAGCTGGAGTCTTGTCTTTCATGGGATCCCTTTTAGGGGAGATAGATGTTGATGCAGTCTGACCTGATTGTTGTTTTGGTGTTGACAACGATTTAAGTTTAGTTGAGTAAGATAAGTTCGAATTAAGTCCTGGTCGGGGACTGGGCACGAATTTTGGTGAATGAAGTCAGGTCCTAGTGAGTGAAGTTAGGTGAAGGAAACCCTGGCAAGTGAAGCCAAGTTCTAGCGAGTGAAGTTAGATAAAGGAAACCCTGACGAGTGAAGTCAGGTCCTAGCAAGGGAAGCTAGGTGAAGGAAACCCTGGCAAGTGAAGTCAGGTCCTAGCGAGTGAGGCTAGGTGAAGGAAACCCTGGTGAGTGAAGCCGGGTCCTAGCAAGGGAAGCTAGGTGAAGAAAATCCTAGTGAGTGAAGCCGGGTCCTAGCGAGGCAAGCTAGGTGAAGGAAATCCTAGTGAAGCTAGGTTGGACTAAGTCCCAGTGAGTGAAGCTGGGCATGAAGTCTTGGTACGAGGGAATGGGCATTGAGTGTACTGGTCGGAGAGGGCTCAACAGCTCATTCTCCGGGACCAGACTGAGTCAGAGAAGGCAAGGGAGCCTGTTCTCTGGACTTAGAGTCGAAATGGTCGGAGCTGGATCGGCCTGAAGTCCGATCAGGGAGTTGGCACGAACTCCCTCGGTTGTAGATCGGTCTGGAGTCCGATCAGGGAGTTAGCACGAATTTCCTTGATAGTTGATCGGTTTGGTAACCGATCCAGGGTGTCTGATTGGTCTAGTGACCGATCAGAAACAGATCAAAAACATTCTGTGTGGTGGCTGATCGGTCTGGTGAACGATCAGAAACAGAACAGAATGTTCTGTGTGAAGACTTTGATCGGTCAAGCTGACCGATTAGGGCATGCCTGGACCGATCAGGCAGGAGCCTGATCGGTCAGGCTCTAGCCTGATCGGTGGGCTTAACCGATCAGGCCTTGACCTGATCGGTCAAGTGACCGATCAGGTGTTGTGGTCTGAAAGTTCAGTTGTGGCTGATCGGTCAGTGCGACCGATCAGGGTCTTGACCCTCAAAACCCTGAATTCACATAGAAGGTTTAAGGATCGGTCTGGTGACCGATCTCTGATCGGTCAGTGAGACCGATCTCTGATCAGTCAGTGAGACCGATCAGATCTTTACTGGATCAATCAGAGTTGGGTCTGATCGGTCAGAGGGGTGACTGATCAGTCAGGGTGACCGATCAGCGCCTTAGAACTTTAATTTGAATTACTATCAGACTTTTGATCGCTTCTGATTTCTGTTGATTTCGTTCTGATATGTTTTGATTTGCTTCGCTAATCCATCTGTTCAGTGTGCAGACGATACAGAAACGATACAAACCAAGAAGGAGGGTCAATGGCGACTTTCGGTACGGCAGGTTTATTTGTTTTCTGTTTGCAGGATTCAACGGCTTCTGGCGAGCTGGCGACTGACCTGAGGCTCAGCTAAAGAGGTCTTCAGTGGACTGAGCGCTCAGTGGAGGTCAGTGGGTCAGTGGTGACAAAGCTGTGGTTTAGTGGGTGTTGACACGCCTGGTGATGAGCAGAAGGAAAGCTTAAGAGGAGGCTGGCAAAGCAGAGACAAAAAAACTTAGAAATCGATCAGAAATCAAGCAAACACAACGAGAACGAAGAGCTGAGTGAAGGTTCTTGTGTTAGGGTTGTGCTGTGTTGTGCTTTGTGAAGCTTCTTCTTCGTGCTTTCTGTGATTGATCTGTAAGCTTCTTCTCTAAGTCTCTGTGTTTAATATGATATCTGTATGAGACTGTCTATGGAGAGGTTACTCCATCGAGAAGGAGATTTGCTAATCCGGATTTCCAGGGCTTGATCTGCCGACGATCAAGGGATCGCCCACCTCACGGGCACGCCAAGGAGTAGGGGCAAGTTATCCCTGAACCTTGTAAATCATTGTGTCATTTCTGTTTGTTTGTTTCTTTCTGTTTGTGTGTTCTTCCGCTGCTAACACAAGTGCAGAAAGAATCAAAAGAAGCCAGACTTTTAAGTGGCTGGCTATTCACACCCCCCCTCTCTAGCCATCAAAGATCCAACAATAGACTGGTGGGGCACTATCTCTCGACTCCTTCGTCTCGAGGGTGACCGAGACCGACTCCTGGATTTGTCCTCCCCCGACTGTCATCGATGAGGGGAAGGGCTTCAGCGAGGAGATCGCCGTCGATACCCTGCTTTGTTCCACCTTTTGCGGGGCTTGACGTCCGTGTCCTTAGATCTCCTCTTCTTCAAGGTGTAACACTCTTCTGTAGAGTGCATTATGCTACCGTGGAAGTCGCAGTACTTCTTCGATGGCTCGGATCCCTCGGTGTCGACCATCCCCACCACCCTCTTCTTGCTGACCCAGTGATCCTCCCCAGAGCAAGGATCTTTTGTTCAAGTTAGAGCGGGTAGTTCTCTCCTCTCGGATTGTACCAAGATTTGAATAGGGACTCCCGCCGAATCTTTACAACGGGCATGCTGCACCTCCTCGACGTTGACGTGCTTGACCGAATGCCCTAATAAGTCACCGAAGTTGGCCGGTGGCTTCTTCACCAGCGACCGAAAGAAATCACCTTCAGAGAGTCCTTGTGTGAAGGCGCTAACGACGATCTCCGAAGTGGCGGTTGGCACGTCCTAAGCCACCCGATTGAATCGCTAGATATAGTCCTTCAGCGGTTCTTTGGTCTTCTGCTTGAGGGAGAATAGGTTCAAACTCGTCTTTTGGTATCGCCGGCTGCTAGTGAAGTGGTGGAGGAAGGACGTTTTAAACTCCAGAAAGGAGTTTATCAAAATTTGGGGCAGCCTCTGAAACCATCTCTGGGCGGCCCCTAACATGATGTTCAAGAACACCTGACAAGGTGTTCAAGAACACCCGACACTTGACACCATCTGTGTATTTGTGTAACAGAGCCGCATTCTCAAACATGCAAATGTGGTCCTCCAGATCTGTCTTCCCATCGTAATTAGTAATTCCTGGACCACGAAATTGCTTGGGCATGGGATTCGTCACGATGTCCAGAGAAAAAGGAGTAGATGGAGACTTCAGGAGAGCTTTGGAGGCCTCGATCTTCCCCTGTCCCTCCTCTTGTCATAAAACGATACAGGCGACGGAATGTACCCTCTCCATTTCCCCCATGGAATCTCGCCTGGGCACTGGGGCTGTTATGGCCGGTCCCGTTGATGGTGAGATGGATCTTCGATTTCGGTGGTGCGAGGCCGACATTCTTGGGAATTCGGCCTGCCCCGGAGCCGCTCGTTGCGAGGCGGCTTGCTCGATCTGATATTGCTTCAGCACTCCTCTGACGACGTTGGTGACTAAGTGATCTAACTCCTCTCGTGTCAGAATGATGGGTTGCCCCTCTAGATCTGCCATCACGGTGTTCCTTCTGGTTCTTTGATATTTCCCACAGATGACGTCAAACTTGTTCCGGAAGCCAACAAAAGGGATGACTAATCACCAAAGCGCACCCCATGATGACGATGATGGGGAGAGGATGTCCATGCCCTGTGAGATTAACACGAGTGTTAAAGGGGATACATCGGAAGATTTTTTGGTGGAGCCCTCTCCGACGCTCAAGTCAGAACTCTATCTTTTTCGAAGGACAACAAGGAATCAAATTGTTGTAATTTCGGAACGCTTACCACTTTACCTGGATGTCGAGGCATCTTATGTCCCTGATGTCCTTATCACACATGTCTCCACGTTCTCCTCCACGTTCCTTAATCATCAGTTACTTGATAGATATTTCCTCTTTTGGTAATGGTCACTGCAAACATTAAGGCCTTAATTACCGTGCATTGCGATTAATAATTACTTGATGAGTTTCCTATTCTGGAAGGAGGAACGGATATTTGAAGTTGGGCTTTCTGATCCCTATGTTGATCTTTGAGCTCCACTCTCTCGAGTCAGTCTCGGAGTCTTATCTCCCGAGCTGACCTCGGGCCTTCATCTGTTCTCCCGAGATAGTCTTGGGAGCTCGATTCCCGGTTTTAACTCAGGGGCTTTCTTCCATTCTTCTGAGATAGTCTCAGGAGCCCGATTGCTGATATGACCTCGGGGCACTGGTTCGGCGGGCCTTGCAACTTAGCTTCCCCATGCCACGTGTTCACCCCAGGATGTTCATCCCTATCAGTGAGGTTTCTAGAGCAATAGGTGTTTGAATGGTATTTGTTCTAGTATCCTCGAATTAATTCTCAATGGTGTGTCCACCCTCCCCCACGTACTAGCCACAACATTCGGACTAGTAGTCTCCGTGATTTACCTCCTTTGTGTTGGCCCTAAGATGGATTGACGGGGGCGTTAGGACAAGCGAATTGTCTTTTGCCACCTCAAATTAATTCTCAACGGATTTAAAATGTTTAAGTTAGATATTTATTTTTTTTTCATGTAAACAATCATAGCACTAGAGTAAAATATTTTTGTAATTTATATGTCTCTGTTTTACAATGGAACTGGTTATACTAGGGAGCTTGAGGTGAGGCGGGTAAAATGCTCGCCCCTCATGATTTATCTACCTATATCTTGCTATGAGACCAGTGATGCTCGACCGTTTAGGATGAGTGTGTCACATTTTTCTCCAATGAGTGCTCTAGTTGACCTCACAGTGTAGCTGAGTTAGTACCCAAGTAGTAGACTAGCATCAATGTGCAAGGGTTTGAGTCGCGGCTATGACAAATAACCCACCCACTTAGGGGTCGTAACTGCTCAGTATCTGATTTACTTCTCTTCATTTCACCGTAGGACAAAGGATGAGAGATGCTTGGCATGAGCGTTATAACGTTTTGCATCAATATGTGCTCTAGTTATAGGGATCATAAGCGAAAAACAAAATAAAACACAGTTGAAATTGATCCCTCTAGAGATCTATACGAATGCAAAATTATTCTTGTAACTACTCAAGCGAATAGAATTGTTACCATTGATACGTGAACAACTCTCTTGAAATCTGCTAGTTTGGTCGATCTAAGCATGATCAAAATGTCCACACCTCTACAGTATCCATACATGAGCATGCCCCTTCTTTCGTCTCACGAACTTAGGAATTAGAGAGTGTCACACGCCTTCACCTTCTCGCTAGAGATGGTATTCAAGGTGACAAGGAGAAAAAGAAGACTTACTAAACCCTCCCTTCTTGCTAGAGATGGGTATTTAAGATGGTAATATAAAGAAGAAAAGACAATATTTCACCTTCTTGCCTTTTGTAAAGAGATAGTAAACTTTTCACCTTCTCCGGAAGTTGAAGAATATTAACTCTTCCCCTTCTTATTCACTTTAAAGAGATGTCAAACTCTTCACCTTCTTATCATCTTCAAAGAGATGGAAAAACTCTTCACCCTCTCTAGAAGTTGAAGAGTGTTAAACTCTTTATCTTCTCTTAGCGGGTTATATAGTTGGGTTGGGCCTTTACAAGAAAAGGAAGCATATTGAATTAACTCCTTAAATCAATAAGCTCAAGATCTGAAATCAATTTTGGACTTAAGGCTCAGACCCATACTATTTTAGTCAAATTAAAATAAAATATCTCTAAATTAACATGCTAATTTGTGTGTGACCCAATAGATTCTTATAACATTGACAGTGTCTCTAAAATAACTTTAGATACACAAGTAATAAATGTCATCTAGCAAAGCATCATTGCTATCCAAGTGACGAGAATATTGAGATCCGACCTAACCTATCTATGATCATTATCTTGTATAGCTTAATCCTTTGGTCCTTGATATCTATATTGATTCTTGAGGCATAGACCGTGTCATCCTTTCATCAATCTATGTGTTTCTTGATCTCTAAGTATACTCACTTAACCAAATAAGTTTAATATCTCATATTAACTTATTTGAGCATGACCATGCATTTTAGTATTTCTACTCTATCAAGGGGCTCAAAAATATCTCTTTTGTTATATGGAAGGGACAAATCTTATCTACATCACTCATTTCCCTCTACATAGCTTATTGCATACCCAGTGAACGACTTTATAGTCCACTTTATTACAAGTGACGTTTATCGATACTAAAGTACATAAATTCTTATGTAGGTAACCATAGCGACTTCAGGTCTAAGAACTATTTATACTAATAGTCACTATGAAAATGTTTATGACATTCATGTAACGATCCATGAAACTTCTCATGGCGGGTCAATTCAGTACATATTCTCTAATATATATTCATGTGTCAGCTTGATATCTCATATCCATAACTTGTGAGATCGGGTCATCAATTGACATATATGCTAGTCTTAATGAATTAATATTCCTCTTGTTAATTAATACTTGATTAGGAATATTTAAGAGTAGTGTTCTATATATATCGACAGCCTCTCACAATCAATTCAACCAATTGATATGTTGTAGATTAGAACCTAATATTCTAGGGCATTATTATATTTATTTAGCTTTTATAAACATAAAGTAAATGTAATAAACAAAACTTTATCTTTTATTGATAAATATGATACATTATGTTCTAAGTTAATCAACTCATGATTGACTCTTAAGGATGACACTAATAATCTCCCACTAGCATTAAAGTCAATCACTAAAGTATCTAATACCGAGTGACTGATGGACCCAATTTAGCTAATAAAAGTTGTCACGAATGTGGATCCATCAGAATTTAGAATTTATAAAAGTGCTGAAACCCTTTTTGCAATCAAAGAAGAAAAGCGTAGTAAAGGGCCACAGGTCGTATTTTTCTCGGGGGCTAGTTCAAGTTGTGTGATTCAAACTCGCGTTTATGTGTCGTTAATGTTTTTGGGTTTTCAAATAAGATTTGGGGTTTGGATTCGAATAGACAAGGAAAGGCACTAGAAAGACATGAAAACTTGATACATGATGTAAAACAACCTAGAAATGATGTAAAACAACCTAGAAAACTTGATACATCATTTGGAAGACAATGCTGTTAATGAAACAAAGTGCAGGAAGGGAGAATTCAAATTCGAAATTAACTGCAGCAGTATAAGAAAGAGCTGATTGCAGAATTGGAATGCAAAAATTCAAACACTAAGCTTGATACCAAGTAAAGGAACACCTTGTGCCGGAAACTAAATCTTCATGTAGTATTGAATGACAACTTGGTACAAATAGAGCAGCACTACACTACTGTGAAACTACTGATGTAACAATCGAATTTGGAACAAACAGATTGAATTCAAAATTCTGAATCAAACTATTGCAGAAAATGAAATGCTAAGCTTAATAACTCGAAATGCATGCATGCTTGTATCAAACTGAATGCTGGAAACAAACGAGGATAAACTGATCTCAAATTACTAATCTAAGGTTCAGATGCAATCAAGAAGAGCTACTGATTTCTTGACACCAAAATTTAGAAACACATGACTGAAATTGCAGAAATTAGAATCAAACCGCAGAACTCTGAAATTTGATACGCTGCTGAAACTTGAAGCAGAAATTGAAAGGAAGTGCTATACAAATGGAACCAGCTACCATGGAACTTCAGAAGAGACTCTAAGACTTATGGGATACAAAATTCAGAGCCCTAGCAAAGACTGATACGCAAGATCAGTTTTAGAAAACTGATACGCAACAGTTTAGTCCAAATCGATTCAGAATCGCAACTAGGTTTAAATCTGATCAACTGAGTACAATTGTTCACTGCCAATAACTACTTAAGATGCTGAATTTCAAGCTAACAATTGCGAAAACAAATCAAGAGATGAAATCTCTGATACAAAGTTCACGAACAATAAAAGGAATGCAGAAAACAGAGCTGATGTGCAGTAGTAGCTTGATACGCAAACAGAACAACAGGAAGTAAATGGAAATCGAATTCAATTGTTCACAGATCGAATTCTCTAGCTAACTATTTGCAAAATTTAAACCTAATCGAAGACAGAACAATTCAGATAAGGAACTTGACAGGTACTGATACGAACAGAAACAGAAATAAAAGCAGTGATTGAAATTACAGCTAAACAAAAGAAATGCATTTAAAACTAAGCCTCGATCTCTCATCTCAGCTCACGAACCCTTGCTGTCACTCAAGGATTAGCCTCGAATTGAGAATGAAATGATCCATACAAGGAAACGATTCATCTGATACAAATTACAGAAACGAAATGACAGAAATGAAATTGCAGCTAAGAAATGAAATTAAGCTAATCTTCAATCCGAATCCTTGCTGTCACTCAAGGATGAGCTCGAGTTGAAGTGGTCACGCCTCCAGATCAAGAACTCGCTGAAGAACGCTGAAGAAACGAAGAAAAACCGAGCTGCGGCGAAGACGCAACAGATCTGAAAACAGGGCTGAAGCAGTTTAAATGGTTAAACAGTGGACGGCTGAGATTGAATCCGCTTCATCCAACGGTTGATCTTCGTCAGATTTAATTCAAATTTTCCAGATCTTGATCAGAGGTCAAGATCATCATCGTGGTAGCTCGGATCTTCCAGATTTGTAGCGGATGGTTCAGATCACCTTGATCTTCGAACGGACGGTTTATATCTCTCTGATCGTGATCCAACGGCTGGATGATCTCCGATTGAGATGAAACTCTCAGATCTTGATCTGATCACTTGATTAGACTTAACCTCAGCTCGGATTGATCAAAAGTTCTCAGATGGTCTAGATTTAACCATTCTTGCATCGGACGGTCCAAATGAGTCGTCGCTTGATCACTTGATCTAGTCCACTTTTGACTCAACATTTGACCCAACCTGACCTAGGTCCATGATCCCTTCAAGCCTACAAGAGTAGATCAAAAATTTAGTGACAAATCAACTCAAATATAACCAAATTTGCAATTAAGTCCAAAAAGGATACAAATCCTAGAACCTAGGCCAAATCCACAATTACACAAGTAAAATATAGGTCAAACACGGATTTAAACATATAAAATGATCAACAAAATGACACTTATCAGTGACCGAGTGTGACCATCATGCTTCCTCTATGTCAAAGTCGTAGTCAGTGGGCCCGCTATATTAGCATTTGTCGATACCTTGCACAATCTCACATCTCCTCCAAATATCAAGAAATAATCTTTAGTTTTTCTCAAGTACTTAAGAATATTTGTGATCGTGGTCCAGTGACCTTTATCTGGATCTTATTGGTATTTACACGTCATGCTTAATGCTGAGATATCTGGACGAGTATATAACATGACATATATGATAGATCCAATAATAGATGCATAATTAAAGAATCTTATCCATGTTATCCCTCTCCTCCTTAGTAGAGGGATATTGAACCTTAGAAAGGCTCACGCCATGAGACACTAGCAGAAATCCTCTTTTGGAATTTTACATGACAAAACAATTAAACACTTTGTCAATATATGTACTCTGACTTAGGCCAAATAATCTATTAGATCTATCTCTATAGATCTTAATGCCTAAAATACATGTTGCTTCACTTAAATCTGTCATTGAGAAAAAAAATACCAAGACAAGTCTTGACAGACTATAGGACAAGGATATCATTTCCAACGAGAACTACGTATGTAAGATCAAAAAAATAACTATGCTCCCACTAACCCTTTTATAGACACATGATTCATCTTCATTCTTAATAAAAACAAACTCTTTGATTGCATCATCAAATCAAAATTTTCAGCTTTTAGAACTTGCTTTAATCCATAAATGCACCTTTGCAACTTACATATCTTTCTAGCATCTTTTGGATTCACAAAACCCTCAGGTTGTGTCATGTATACATCCTTGAATAGATTTCCATTAAGGAATGTCATTTTAACATTCATCTGTCAGATCTCATAATTATAGTAAGTTGCAATAGCAAGCAAGATCCGAATAGACATAAGCATTGTAACAGGTGAAAAAGTTTCATCATAGTCTATACTATAAATTTACTCGAATCCTTTAGCTACCAATCACCCTATATAGGTATGCACATGACCATCCATGTCGGTTTTCTTCTTGAAAACTAATGGGTTTGATTCTTTCAGGTGGATCAACCAAAGTCAATACTTGGTTAGCATATATGGGTTCAATTTCAGACCTCATGACCTATAGGTATTTCTCAGAACCTGAGCTCATTACAGCTTCCCGATAGGATGTAGGCTCATTCAAATCAACAACATTATATCATTATTATTAGACAAGAGAAATGAATATCTCTCAAGTTGATGACGTATCCTATCAGATCTGCGTAGAGTGTGTTCTACTCGAATAGGTTGTTGCTCAATAACTTCTTATGGTGCATATTTATTATCCACAATACTCTGTGGTGTTTGTTCAATTTCCATAAGGCTTCAGTGCTAATTTGTATATCTTGAATTTCTTCAAGATCTACTTTCCTCCCACTAGTTCTTCTAGAAATAAATTTTCTATATAGAAAAATATCATTTCTGGTGACAAACACTTTACCTTGTGTGAGATTATAAAAGTAATATCCCTTTCTTTTCTTGGGATGTCCTACAAAATAATACTTATCTGATTTGGGTCCTAATTTCTCTGAGACTTATTGCTGAACATACGTCTCACAACCCAAATCTTCATGAAAGATATCTTGGGACTCTTTCCGGTCTATATTGTAATGGGTATTTAAGGTGGCATGGTGAAGAAGAAAAGCCAACTCTTCATCTTCTTGCCTTCTTTAAAGAAATGGTAAACTTTTTACCTTTTCAGGAAGTTGAAGAGTCTTAACTCTTCACCTTCTTATCCACTTTAAAAAGATGTCAAAGTCTTCACCTTCTTATCCTCTTCAAAGAGTTGGAAAAACTCTTCACCTTCTCTGAAAGTTGAAGAGTGTTAAACTCTTTTTCTTCACTAACTGGACTCTATAGTTGGGTTGAGCCTTTACAAGAAAATGAAGCATATTGAATTAACTCATTAAATTAATAAGCATAAGATCCGAAACTAATTTCGGACTTAAGACTCATACTCATACTATTTTAGTTAAACTAAAATAAACAATCTCTAAATCAACATGCTCTTTATGTGTGAACCAATAGGTTCTTGTAACATTGGCTGTGTTTCTAAAATAATTTTAGATACACAAGTAATGAGTGATATCTAGCAATGCATCATTGCTATCCAAGTGATGAGAATATTGAGATTCAACTTAACCTGCCTGTGACCACTATCTAGCAATGATTGATTTATGATGCATAGACCGTATTATCCTCTTATCAATGTATATATTTCTTGATCTCTAAGTAGACTCACTTAACCAAATATGTTTAATATCTCATATTGACTTATTTGAGCATTGTTGGGACCTTGTCGTTTAGCTAGAGGGGGGTGAATAGCTTCTTTTCGATTTTCTTCCTACAACGGTTAGCAAGCACAAGTAGAAATCTAAAATATAAACAAAAACAATGCTAACACAAGACCTTTACGTGGTTCGGAGATGAGACTCCTACTCCATGGCTGTCCATAAGGTGGACAATCCCGATCCTTCGATGGATGATTCCCCGGAACACCTCCGGCTAGTTCTTGTCGCTCCTTATGGGTGGAGAAACCTCTCCACAATCCTTTGACAATGTCCGAGCACTTGTAGGCTACTAACAGGCTTTGACCAAGCTTGTTTCGCCAAGGAAGAATAGCCAAAAACGAGCTCTCTTAAATAGAGCTTGAAACTGTTCTGACCATTACCAGTCGACTGGACCTGGGGCAGTCGACTGGTCCTCGCGAATTCGAATGTCATAGCCTGATGATTCGTATTCTGGTCGACACCAGTCGACTGCCCAGTCGACTGCATCAGTCAACTGATCTTTCTGTACTCTAACTCAGTCGACTGATCAAGTATCAGTCGACTACCACCTAGGATTTTCCTTCCCGAGTACAGTTCTCTTAGCACTCGAATCCTCACGACTTAGCTGACTCTTTATCTAGCAGTCTCGATTTGTTGCCTTCACGCCCTCTTCGACTTTGACTCTCATCCCTCGGATGCATGCAAGCCCGCGGTGTAGGATCGGTGCCGTCGATAGAGGGGGATCGTGAAAATCTTTCGGTAAACTTTGTAAATCTTTCGATCGTTCTAAGATCAGAGTTAGTAGCACAGCGGAAAAATAAAACAGAAAAAGAAAAACAGTACAGCAGGCATGCGGGATTTATTTACTTGGTTCCCGACCCCCCTGGGTCAGTACGTCCAAGGCCTATGTACTCGGCGTGAGCCCACTATTGGTCTCCTTTTCGAAATTTCCAGAGGCGGAGAAAACCTGACTTACAGTTGATGGTTACAAGCACAAGTACAGAAAATTAAGTACGGAATAAATGCAAACTGAACAAAACAAAGTCTGACGCTCGGCCGATCTGGACCTCCGAAGTGCCGCATACTTTCTCCTGGAGCCTCCTGGTCGTAGAGCCTCGTCTTTAGCGCGTTGTCGTCGGTCAGAATGATCAGAATAACACTTAGCAGTTGTGTTTGAAGCAGAGGGGTCGAAGCCCCTTATATAGTGCTTCTGGGAGCGCCCTGGACGTCGGGGGCGCCCCTGTAAACTCGGTCAAACCTTATCCCGGCGCCGACCTCGCCGCAGCTGATAAAACATTTGACCAGGGCGCCTGCAACCTCCCGGGTGCCTGAGTGAAAGCTTATCTTGTGTTTCGACCTTGAAACAGCAAAACAACTTTCAACCTGGGCGCCCCCATCATCCCGGGCGCTCTGCTTGAAGCTTATTCTACTTATCACATGAAATTGCTTTTTCCTTCTTTGGCTTGGTGCCCCCATCAATGGGGGCGCCCTGGATGCATGGAGGTGCCCCCACTGATGGGGGCGCCTAGCTTCAAAGCCTCCAGCCCTGTTTTGTCTGCTTTGTCTTCCAATCTTGGTACCTGTAAGATACACATATACAAAGCAAATATACACACATTCTTAACCTTAAGGATTTGGTTCTGACTTCGAATTTCCACGAAACCCTAGGTCGAATCGACGCAAGTTCCCACCCCCGAGAACGCGCCTTTCACCTACTCCTTTCAGGAGACGGTTGCCACCCAGTCCTTCGGGTAGACTTTTTCTTAGCTTTCGATACTTCCGGACCTCGAGACGCCCGAACCCTGACCCGTCTCTACTTCTGTCCTTAGTCATCGCTCAGCTAAGTTGCTCAGTCCCTCGGACCAAGACTTCGTGCCCAAACCCTAGGTCCAGGACTTAGGTGCCCAACCCTCGGCCAGGTCTTCGTGCCCAATTCCCTGAACCAGGACTTCGGTGCCCAACCCTCGACCAGGTCTTCTTGCCCAGTCCTCGACCAGGACTTAGTGCCCACCTTCCGAGCAGGTCTTCGGTGCCCAGCCCTTTGCCAGGACTTAGTGCCCACCTTCCGAGCAGGTCTTAGTGCCCAGCTTCACTCACCAGGTCTTAGTGCCTAGGTTAACTAGGACTTTTCTTCCACTTAGGTTACTTCTCCTTTGCTCCCCTTTGTCTGTTTAATGTATTACTGACTTAAGTGTATTGTCAAACATTAAAACACTTAGAGGAGAACATCATTGATGCAACTTGCACCAACACGAGTCTCATCCCCCCGTACCATCCTTCGCGTATGCCTCGAAGTCCGCTTCCCTCGGCTCATCATCCCTGCTCCAGCAGCCTCGACCTATTGCCTTCAAGCCCTCTTCGACTTTGGCTCTCATCCCTCAAATGCATGCAAGCCCCGACTTGTCTCCCATGTCATCCTTCACGTATGCCTCGAAGTCCGCTTCCCTCGGCTCATCGTCCCTGCTTTGTCCATGGTCCCTCGGATGCATACAAGCCCACGACTTGTCTCCTCACACCATCCTTCACCAGACCCGAAGACGTCCAACTAAGTCCATGTGTATCCTGCAAACCTGCACACTCAAATACACATATTAGATCAACATGAAACCCTAACTTAATCATATTTTCACACACATCAAAATCCATGATCTACCTGATCAAACTTGGGTCGATTGCACCAACAAGCAAGACTATGCATTTTAGAAATTCTATTCTATCAAGGAGCACATAGATATCTCTTCCGTTATATGGAAGGGATAAATCCATCTATATCACTCACATCCCTCTACATAGTTTATTGCATACCCAGTGAATGACTTTATATTTCACATTGTTACTGGTGACGTTTGTCGATACCAAAATACATAACTCTTTATGTAGGGAACCGTAGTGACTTCAAGTTTAAGGATTATTTATACTAATAATCACTATAAGAATGTTTACGGCACTCATATAATAATCTATGAAACTTATCATAGAGGATAAATTCAGTACATATTCTCTAATATATACTCATGTATCAACTTGTATGTCATATCCTTGACTTGTAAGATCAAGTCATTAGTTGACCAACATACTAGTCCCAAAATATTAATATTGTCTTTGTTTATTAATACTTAACTAGAAATATTTAAGAGTACTGTTCTATATAGAACAGTCTCTTACAATCAATTCAACCAATAGATATGTTATAGATTTAAACTGTCACGCCCCGAGACCCTGGAGCCGCTGATCCAATAGAAAATCGGACAGCACCTCCCCTGTCCGGCGGACAATTTACACAAACACACAGATACAAATAACACAACCACACAGTTAAATGGCCTCAGGCCTCAAATACATGCAGAAACAACAGATATATATATCTATAACCGTCGTAAAACCAAAGAACGAACTCACCTGAGCTGCCAGGGGGCAGGAACAAAGCCAAAACCCCACGAAGTCCAACATAGGACTCAAAAGTACAATCCCATCGAATAAAACATGAATACATGTTCGAAACATGGCAACGGAAGCAAAGTATATAACATAGGGTCCACAACCATAAATCAACACAAACTAAAACAAAGCAAAGCTCCTCTCGAGCTGGGGACTGGCGGCTAGGGCTCTCCCGGCAGGCGTCACCCTGAAATAAAAATATATGGCAACGGGGTGAGTCCATAACTCAGCGAATACCCAACAGATATGCATAGAAAGTTATACTAACAATAAGAGTTTAGCTAATACAGTCTTATATCAACAGTAAGGAAAGACTAGTACTGAACATACTGAGGTAGATACACACCTGAATCCATCTAACCTGTAAAAAGGGTAATCAATACCAATGGAATACCAATAGACATATAATCTCAGATAACAAGTCTCCAGAATATGCAATGTCAAACAAGTGCAGCAAACAATGCACGATGCAAAATATGCACATGGTGCAATGACATGTGTCACCCCTGACACCAGTCAGATCAACGTACACCTGTCATAGGGACGTCTGAAAGGGTAGGTCTATGACAACTGTACGCACCCTGCTATCACTGCTCCTAGGTGACCGGGTGGACAGGATGCTGGTGGAGACTCCGCTCCTACCCCAAGCATGGGGGAGTCAAGCTCTCATCTTCTCGTGGCTCAGTACGAGAAGGGATCCCTGGCTGCTACCACGCCCACGCTCACCCTCCAAATAGTGGCCGAACGGAGCAATACAGGGAAAATGCACACATCCTACGGTATCCACTAACCCATGAGTGGTCGTGTGCGTATATCATGTACCGGAAGACGATAGGCTCAACCACAAGGGAGTCGCTGATCGCCGGCATGCAACAATGCAAGGATGGTGTATGATAGATACACATACCTCCCTCACCAAGTCCTCAGTATACTAGGTCTCAGTCTGAATCTTATCACAGGAAATACAGGTAACCTACAAGGTATACTGGCCGGAAACTACAGATCCATCAAGGTCAAATGTAGGGGATACATCACGATCTCTAAGCATACATATAGAGATGACAATATCTGAGACTGTATGGAACTAACAGCATAATAACTCAGGGATAATCAACAAGCATCCAGATCAAACATAATAAACCAGGATAGCGTATAATCTTACTGCTATCTATAACAGTCTATGCATAACAACATGACAATATCAAAAGAGATAAGTCAAAGGGTACCCACCTCCAAGAGTAGTAGTCCATATCGAAAGGGGAGAACCACCCGTCCAATATAATCCGCAACCGTAAAGCAAATCAAATCTCTGTATCAGGGATAGATTTAATTAGCTATTACACAAATATAAGTAGCTAATTACTCCCTAAACCAAATTAGGGTTAACCCATTTATCCCATTTCATTTAATTAAATGGAGAGGTTTCTAATTACTCTTGTAATTCAAATTAGGCTCAATCCTAAATTCGCATTCACCACCCATAGATTCTTAGGGTTAAGCCTCATGCTAAACCCAATCTCAACCTAATCTAATGTATCCATGGTTTAAAGAACAACCTCTGATCTAATCTTACACCTCAATCCCACTGATCAAGAATTAAACAACATAGATCAAAATTTCAGTCACCACGGTCACACATTACAAGCCCCAATTGCAGATCAAAGATAACAACATTAGCCCACAAATTTGATCACAACACAAGGAACACAAACACTTACCAGGTGAAGTGGCACGAATGCAATGTACCAATCCTCTGATTAATCAAGTTGGCAGCGCCGGAAAATTCTACAGCAAATCCAATTATCAATCCTCAATCAAGCTTACCACCAAACCCTAATTTGATAGATTCAAACTATCGGATCCAACTCTAAGACTCATCCAAGTTTAACCTAGATGATGTCCTTACCTGCGATTCGCGACCCCAACAGCTGTGATCAAGAAGCAAACAGGGATCCTCAGAAGGCACAAGATCCTCAGGTTTTCGGCGTCGCAACCCCTCCTCCAACGGCAGCCTAGTGTCGCCCTTTGTCCGCGAGGTTGAAAATGCAAAGAATAGCTGTCGGCTAGGGTTCGCACGATGAGGAGAAGAAGAGAGGTCGCGGGTGACCGCGGCTAGGGCACGCTGAGGGGAGAGGAAGAAGGAAGGAGCCGGCGCTGCAGCTAGGGCACGCGCGAAGGGGAGGAGAGTCGGGCGTCGGCGCTGCGGGCTTCGCACGCGAGAGGGGAAGAAGGAGCGAGTCGGTGCTTCTGCGGGTTCGGCTAGGGCAGCGATTAGGTTAAATGTGTTGTGCCATTTTGTGTTTTAATCCACCCAGTTTCAGACAAATCGCAAGGATGCCCTTAGTTTCAAACCTACTTACATTTTAGTCCTTGTAATTGTTTGTCTCATTAACTTTTGATCCCTAAATTTGTGTCCAAGGACTCAGAAACCCCAGAACCTATCCGGTAATCCTCCGGAAATTACCGGGACCTAGTCAAAAGTATCGGATTTAAGAGTAGAAATATTTAAGAGTAGTGTTCTATATAGAACAGTCTCTTACAATCAATTCAACCAATAAATATGTTGTAGATTAAAACTTACTATTCTAGGACATTATTATATTTACTTAGCTTAAACAAATATGATGTCAATATATAAACATAACTTTATCTTTTATTGATAAATATAATACGTTATGTCCTAAGTTAATCAACTCATGCTTGGCTCTTAGGGCTGACACTAACACTAGTGCCCCCACAAGTGAGCAGAGTTGGTACTTGCATGGTGAGTTGTTGTCAATAGGCAAGGATCTAATCTTGGAGAGGATGAGAATGCCCCGCTAAGTCCCCCTCCCAAACCACCTAAAAGGGTCACTCTGTTAGGATAAAATATCTCCCGTGATTTACCTCCCTTTTGTAAGTATCCTGGGTTGGTTTTGATGTGATCAACCAAGTCAAGTTAGGTCCTGTGTATTTTTGATCCTTGTGTCTAAGTGTTTAGGAGCTAAGGAGCACAAAAAATTGAGCGAAAAACACAACAGATGAGAAAGATGGCATAGGGGAGGGAGCTGACGGGCTCAGTGCATCTGAGGGACGCAAAGATTGCAAAAGAGTACACAGTGGATGAGAAAGGCGTGCATGACGTCCGAGGGATAAGAAGTTGGGGATGAAGCCTGTCTAAGGAGAAGGGTGAAGTTAGGATCAGGTGAGCTCAACTCCGGATGGCCGAAAATCACCCACGTGAACGAAAGACAAAAAAAGTGAACATAGATGTTGACTTTGACCAAATGGTCAACTAAGGCACCTCAGTTTCCTCAGGAAGCGCCTCAGTTTATTCAGATTAGTTCTGCGTTAAAATAGAACTGAGGGCCTCAGTTGGAACCTAAGGCACCTCAATTCAAAACTGAGGCATCTCAGGTCAGAACTGAGGAGGCTCAGGTCAGAACTGAGGCGACTCAGATCGGAACTAAAGTGCCTCAGATCGGAAAGTTATCAACGTTTACCGTTGGCACTGTGGATAAATTCTTATCCAACTGAGGTGCCTCAATGTCATGTCAACACAACGGTAACATCTATTTCAGGATATAAATAGCCTCTAGAGTTAGGAAAAAATAGAACAACTATGATTCATTTTCCTTCACTTTCTGTGTGCCTTTAAAGTGTAAGAGGCTTCTCCGCCTTCAATGAAGTAGTATTTTTATAGAGCTTGTCAATGCCTTATCAACCTTCTTAGTTGCAATCAAGTAAATTCTGGGTGTTTCTTTGTTTTTTTTGTTGTTCATATTATAAGTATCCAAGGTTTGTTTTGATATGATCAACCAAGTCAAGTTAGGTCCTGATGTGTTTTGATCCTTGTGTCTAAGTGTGCAGGAGCTTAGAAGCTCAGGAAGTCGAGCGAAAGATGCAACGGACGAGAAAGATGGCACGGGAAGGGAGCTGATGGGCTCGCTGCATCCGAAGGACGTAGAGCTCTATGAAGAGAACACCGGTGGAGCGAGAAGGACGTGCGCGACGTCCGAGGGACAAGAAGCCAGGAGGAAGTTCGTTCGAGGCAAAGGCTAGAGTCGGGTTCAGGTGAGCCTAGCTCTAGTTGGCCATAAATCATCTAAGTGGAAGAAGGATAGAAAAGTCAATATGAATGTTGACTTTGACCATTTGGTCAACTGAGGCACCTTAGTTACCTTGGGAGGAGTCATAGTTGAAAGTTTTAGCTTTGTGTAAAAGTTGAACTGAGGCACCTCAGTTTGAACCCTATGCCCCTCAGATTAGAACTGAGGTGCCTCAGATTGGAACTGAGGTGCCTCAGATTGGAACTGAGGTGCCTTAGAACAGAAATTATCAACTAGTTACTGTTGGCACCCGTGGATAAAACTTTATCCATCTGAGGCATCTCAGGTCCACGACAGCACAACAATAACATTGAGTTTCGAGCTATAAATAGTCCCCAAAAGCTAGAACTAAATATCAACAATTGTACTCAACTTTCCTAGTCTTTTTCTGTGCTTTTCAAAGTCTGTAAGAGACTTCTTCACCTGCAACGAAGGAGATTTGTTTAGTGGGCTTTCATTGCCTTAGATTAGCAATCATTCTTGTTGCAACCAAGTAACATACTTGTCTCTTACTAGTTTTAGTTGTTATTATTTATATGTGGTTTAACTGCTTAACTAACTTTGTCATCTTTGCTTAGAATTTGTAAAAGTTATAGTTTTAACTTGCATGACAATTCACCCCTCCCCTCTTGTCGGCTTGCCAACGGTCCTACACATACTTTATTTATTTGTTTAACTAATTTCTATCTTTCCTAAAGAAAGTGCAAAAGATATAATTTATCTTTGTAGGGATATTCACACCCTCTAGTCAGCCTGCACGAGACCAATAATCGGTATCAGAGCCAACCACTTCAGGAGGACTCATCGCCGCCTAAAGCAACAAGATGATGGTCGGAATGACTATCCACCCATAAAGTTTGAG
The DNA here is from genome assembly GCA_024364735.1 of Boesenbergia rotunda. NCBI lineage: Eukaryota > Viridiplantae > Streptophyta > Magnoliopsida > Zingiberales > Zingiberaceae > Boesenbergia > Boesenbergia rotunda. Next base: position 47,577 of record JAGFNQ010006223.1, on the reverse strand, counting down.
GGTGAGTTCACAATATGGAAATGCCAAATGGTAGTTTTCCTTAAAATTGACTTTGAATTGTTATTAATAATGAAAACGGTTTTGTAGCTCCCGAATACGAGGAAGAGCACCTCTGGTCGAAGAAGGAGCAAGCTGACTTTGTAGCCAATGGAAAAGTAGAGTTCTATCTACTAACCTTGTTATCGACTCAGGAAGTCAACTAGATCGAGACATATGCTTCATCTTGTAGGTTCCGCACAGGCTGGCTAGAGGGGGTGAATAGCCCTGCAAACAAACACTGGATCTTTTGCTAATTCTTTGCAAAAATAGAAGTAAGTTAGCAATTAAAATAGCGAAAGGCATAACAACATAAAATGAACTAGTAAGAGACTATGAATTAATTGGTTGCAACCAGGGTGATTGATAATTCAAGACGTTGAAACAGCTCACTAAGAATTCTCCTTTGATGTAGGCGGAGAAGTCTCTTACAGACTTTGAATAGCTCAGAGAAAGAATAGAAAAATTAATTACAATTGTTGTACCTTCTTCCTAGCTCTAGGGGGCTATTTATAGCCAAAAACTGATGTTACCATTGTGTTGATGTGGACATGAGGAACCTCAGTTGTGATCTAAGATACCTCTGATGGATATACTTTTATCCACACAACCAATGGTAATTTTTTTATAAGTGTTGATCTAAGGCGCCTCAGTTCTGCTCTTGCGCAGAACCAATCTCCTCAACTGAGATGCCTCCCAAGGCAACTGAGGCGTCTCAGTTGACCATCTACTCAAAGTCAATAGTTATGTTGACTTTTTTGTCTTTTGCCGACTTGGGTGATTTTCGGTAAACCAAAGTTAGGCTCACTCGAACCCGACTTTGGTCATTCGTCTCGAACCGACTTCCTCCCCGACTTCTCATCCTTCGGATGTCACACACACCCTTCTCATCTACTTGTGTACTCTTTCGTAGTCTTTGCATTCCTTAGATGCACCGAGCCCATCGACTCCCTTTCCATGTCATTCTTCTCGTCTGTTGTGTCATTCACTCGACTTCTTGTGCTCTTAAGCTCTTGAACACTTAAACACAAGGATCAAACCAACCAAGATATAACTTAACTTAGTTGATTACATCAAAACTACCCCGAGGTATTTACAATCTCCCCATTTTTGATGTGCATTAACCCAAGTTACGTTAGGTTAAACACAATAAAAAAAACAAATAATATTGTTTCAACAATAAAATAAAATAATGTAATTGAATTTCAAATTGACCTCTCCCTTAACTTAATCTTCATTACTCTCCATCTTTGATCACATCAAAAAAACGGGGTAAAAAAGTCATGATAGTAAAAAACTTTTTAAGGGGTTAATAAATAAATAATTTTCATTGTAAAAATTGATAATTTTTAAAAATTATTTTCAAAATTAGATTTTGACTTTAGAAAATTTTGATAATTTTTTGCAATGTTCAAAATACAATGTGCAAATCCCAAAAAATCAGAATTTTAAGAAATAATTTTGTAATTATTTATAAAGTTAAAAATATAATTTTTGATAAAAACATTTATAAGAATGTATCTACTGATCCAAAAAATCTCAAAATTACAACCAAAGTAGAAAATCAGTAAACTCAACATTGTTAAAACTTTCTAAATAAAATAAATTTTCTACATATCAGAAAATATTTTTCATTATAGAACATTGATATATTTTTTTAAAAACATAATTTTTAAAATTGGATTTTGACTTCAAAAAATCTTAATTTTTTTTAAATGTTCAAAATATAATATTCAGATCCCAAAAAAAATCTTCTTTTTCAAAAATAATTTTTTTAGTATTTTTTAATTTAAAAGTTTGAGTTTTGATCATTAATTCATAAAAAATCGTCTAATTGAAAAATATCTGAAAATATTTGAAAATAGATAACATGATTATCTGTTATAAAAAAATTTCAAGCAATTTAAATCTAATCAAACATGCTTTTGAAAGATTTTTCTAGTAATTGAAATTTCAAAAAAAATTTATTCAATTCTAGCAAAATAAATCTAAATTATAGCATGCAAATAATTTCAATAGGATAGACAAGATTTTAGAACCCAATATAAGTTTCTACCTTTTGAATTTATCAAAAATTTAGTTGAAACATAATTTTTGAGTACTTTTATGATTTGGCCCCTATGGTTCCTTAAATACCAATTAAGTCCTTTGTAATACCTAATTTTCTTTTTATGATTAAAAACATTTAAGCATATAGAATCTTTTTCAAATTTCACTATCTGTGCTTTTAATTTTTCATTTTCAATTTTTAAGCTGTCAAAAGATCTAATGGACATGCATTTGTTAAATTCTTTTTTAGATCTATATTTTTTGTCCTTAATTTACATAAAGGCTTAAGCAAGGATTTTATACCAGAATACAACTTTATTTGGAGGAAGTTTGCATACCTCACTTACCACTTCATTGTGTGTGAAACTAGATGCTCTCTCTTCATCGTTGCTTTCTTTTGTAGAATCTCCCCCTTCATCGATGCTCATGTCGAGTTTGTTTCATCATCCTCTTCTTGATGACTTGCCATAAGTGTAAGTCTAGTGTAGGCCTCGATCTCGGGTTCTTCTGATAATGAGTCGTCCCATGTCGCTTTCAAGTTCTTGTGCTTCGATCATTTTGGTCCTTTATCTTTTTTCTTGTTAATCGGCTTTGGGGATTTATCCTTTATGTTCCCTTCTTCTTGATAGTTATAACATCTGACCTTCTTTCTCTCCTTCTTAGCTTGCATTTTAGAAAACTAGTTAGATTTAAAAATTTTATTCAGTTTTCATACCATATATGTAGTTTCTTCTTCATCGATTGACGACTCCGCCTTTGGTTCGACCTTCCTCGAGTTTCGAGTGATGTTGTACGCCATATCTTTTCTAGACCCAGCACATCAAGACTCATGTAATTCAAATTTAGAAAATAGATCTTCTAAGGTACTTACCTCCAGGTCTTTCAATATGTAGTAGGCGTTCACTATTGTTATGACCAAAAGGAATTTAGATATCTCCACAATGGCATGATATTGTTCACTTTGGGCCTAAGCCCTCATAGTTTTACTCTTAGGCTCTCCCAAAAGGCGTCATGCCAATGGAGATATCATTATTCCTTATAAGCCTATGATCTTTTCCCATGTGTTTAGATGTGAGACTTGTAGGACCTGTGTCGTCGATAGAGGGGGGGGTGAATATCTACCGTGAAAACCTTCGTAAGAAAATCGTCGACTTTCGAATCTTTGTTCTAGACTCAGAGCGTTAGTGCAGCGGAAAATAAACAAAATGAAGAAAACAACAACCAACACAGATTGCATGCGGGATTTTTACTTGGTTCCCGACCCCCCAGGGTCAGTACATCCAAGGCCTATGCACGGGAAAGCCCGTCCACTATTGGTCTCCTTCCCGAACTTTCCGAAGGCGGAGAAACCCGACTTACAGTGCAAGATTACAATCAAAAGGATAAATAAATTGAATGCGGAACAATAAAATCAAACCGAACAAAACAAGATCTGAAACTCGACCGATCTGGACCTCCGAAGTGTCGCGCACTTCCTCCTGGAGCCTCCCGGTCGTAGAGCCTCATCTTTAGCGTGTTTTTGTCGGTCAGAAGGATCAGAATAGCACTTACCAGTTGTTTTTGAAGCAGAGGGGTCGAAGACCCTTTTATAGCACTCCTGGGGGTTCCCTGGACGTCGGGGGCGCCCCGATAAACTCGGTCAAACCTTATCCCCGCGTCGACCTCGCCGCAGCTGATAAAACCTTTGACCAGGGTGCCTCGAACCTCTCGGGCGCCCTCATGAAGGCTTATCTGTGTTTCCGACTCGAAACAGCAAATACAGCTTTGAACCCGGGCGCCCTGGACCTCCCGGGCGCCCCTCTTGAGGCCTATTCTGCTTACCACATAACACTTGATTTTTCCTTCTTTAGCTTGGGCGCCCCCACTGATGGGGGCGCCCTGGATGCATAGGGGTGCCCCCACTGATGGGGGCGCCTGGCCTCAAGCTTTCCAGCCCAGTTACCTGCTTTGTCTCCGGTTCTTGGTACCTGCAAGATACACAAACACAAAGCAAATATACATACAATATTAACCTTAAGGACTTGGTTCGGACTTCGGATTTCTACGAAACCCTAGGTCGAACCGATGCAAGTTCTCACCCCCCGAGAACGCGCCTTTCACCTACTCCTCTCAGGAGATGGTTGCCACCCAGTCCTTCGGTTGGACTTTTACCCAGCAGCCCTTCGCCAGGTGCCTAGCATCCCTTCGTCGGGTCTTCAAAGCCTAGCAGTCCTTCGCCAGGTGCCTAGCAGCCCTTCGCTAGGTCTTCGTTACCAAGCAGTCCTTTGCCTGATGCCTAGCCATCCTTCGCCAGGTCTTCGGTACCAAGCAGTCCTTCGCCTGATGCCTAGCAGTCCTTCGCTAGGTCTTAGACTCCTAGCAGCCCTTCGCTAGGTGCCCAGCAGCCCTTCGCCAGGTCTTAGGGTTTCGATGCCTAGCAGCCTTTCGCTAGGTGCCCATCAGCCCTTCACCAGGTCTTAGGGTTTCGATGCCTAGGTTAACTAGGACTTTTCTTCAACTTAGGTTACTTCTCCTTTGCTCCCCTTTGTCTGTTCAATGTATCACTGACTTAAGTGTATTGTCAAACATTAAAACACTTAAAGGAGAACATCATTGATGTAACTTGCACCAACAATCTCCCCCTTTTTGATGTTTGACAATAACTTAAGTTAGATTGGTTGAAGGGGCTATACTTGGAAAAAAGCAAAAAAAATGATATAAGTTTTGAAACTACATTTTTGATATTTGGGAGAAAATTTTTCTTTTGGGAGAAAATTTTTCTAACTTAAGCACACCTCTCCCCCTTTGTCATACATCAAAAAAAACTTAAACAAAATACTTGCACCAACAATGAAAACCTTTGGTTCTTTTTGAAAATACTTAGTGCAAAATTTTTGAAAGCAACGTATTTTGAATGATATATTGCATTTTTTGAAAAATACATAATTTTGAAAAAAATGCTATGCGCTTTGAAAAGTACAAGTATTTTGAAAATTATTATGATCTTTAAAAAATACAAGTACTTTTGAAAGATTATGTAATTTTTGAAAAATATAAGTACCTTTGAAAAATGTATTGAATTTTTGAAAAATTAAGTACTTTTGGAAAATGCATAACTTTTGAAAGAATGCTATTTTGGAAAATATAAATATTATGCATATTTTGCAAGTACTAATTATTTTTGAAAAAGATGAGACTTTGAAAAAATATAAGTAATTTTTGAAACATAATATTTTACTTGACTAGGTTTCTTTTCCAGTCTGACACAATCCTAGGAAACCTTGTTAACTACAAGGACATTTTCTTAAGTGTCCTGGAAATTCTTCAAACTCAAGTAAATATTAACAGAATTTTGCCAAAAAAAAATGATAGTACTTTTGAAAATATATGCTAGTACATTTTGAAAAATGTGTGAACTTTTGAAGACCCAATATTTTACTTGACTTGGTTTATCTTCCAGTCTGACACCATCCTGGGAAACCTTGTTGACTACAAGGAAATTTCCTAAGTGCCCTGGAAATTCTCCAACCCAAGTAAACATTATTTCAAAAATAATTTCATAAGTCATACAAATTCTGACAAATAGAATAATAGTATTTTGAAAGACTACTTATGTTTTTAGCAAGATTTGAAAATACCGCGCATGAAAACATCAATAATTCTTTTAATTTGATCTCCCCCTAAACTTGACCCAGTCCTGGGAAGCTTGTTGACCACAAGTACTCTTCCTCTGAGTCTTAAGGTTTGATTCAAATCAAAGAAATTATCTAATAATTTCAAAACAATTAATTACAAAAAACTTTTTCAGAAGATTGATTCAGAGTCCCCCTAAATCTAACACATCCTAGGAGTCCTTGTAGATTATGAAGTGGACCTTCCTCTGTGTCATTAGGGTTTATCAAAATCAAACAAGACAAAGCACACTCTTTGAATGTATTTTGAAATTTCGAAACACATTTTGAAATTAAGGTAATTTATCCGACATAGTTTTCGAAAAACATAAGTAATAGTGTTTAAAGCCCAGTTTTCGAAAATCGCTTTAAAAGACAGTGGTTTTTCAAGAACAATTTTTGAAAAAAAATAAACCACTCCCCCTGTACCCAACATCGTTTGACTCTATCTAAGTGCCTTAAGGAACTTTAGTGTTCTCCTAAGAGGCTTGTGTCTAATTGAGTGAGTCAAACAATTTTTGAAAAGATATACTTTTGAAAAATGTATAATATGTATAATCAATCAGACAAGCATGAATTCCATAAAAACATTATTATGTTGAAGCACTATTTTGAAAATATATTTTTAGGAAAATATTCTAACAATTTTGAAAATCAATTTTGGAAAATCAATTTTGAAAAATATTTTTCAATTCATTAGTCCTTAACATCTCACCCATTTTAGATGTATCAATACAACAAGCATGGTTGCTTTATAGGTGTATTGTGAGATGCTTGAATCATTTTTCTTGATTTATTATTAACTCTAAGATTTAATTGAAGCTTGTGTTAGATTTGAATTTGACAAGAAGTAACTTGAATTTGAGTTTCAAAAATTGGCTTCCAGGTCTTGACGAGGCACTAGGCCTTTTTTGGCCGTAGCCTTATTGGATCATCAACCCTTTCCTTGACAAAGCCTTTTAATGAAATTTCATTTTCAAAACTACTTTTTGAAAAATTCTGGTCTAACTAGTTTGGGTCTTGGATCGGTAGCTTCGGCTAGTTTCACCAGTCTAAAGAGACCAAGTGGTGTATACTTGACCTTATTAGAAGAGGCTTCCCTAACGTACTATCATCTCACCGCCACCCAATACTAGGTTGATCAAGTTTCAATTATTCTTTTTCCTATAGCCGTTCTAATATATGCATAAAATTTAAATATGAATGACATGTCATATATTTAAAAGAATTTGCAAATGCATGACATGACAATTATGCAAGAATCAAACAAGTCCAAAGGATTTAATTACGTTTCTAAAGATGTACCAAATTCCCGATTTGATACATGTCGTGTGAACCGGCGAATATGTCAACCCACTTTGACATATTTAATTAAATTAATTGTTGCGGTTTGGGTAATATTTTAGTTTAGTTCGAGTTTAATTTATTTAAGATTTAGTTGGATTCAAGTTAATTAAGAATTAATTGAAGTTTAAATTAATTTGAATTTGATTAATTTGAATTAATTAAGATTGAATTGATTTGAATTAATTTAATTGTGAATTAATTAAAGTTGAATTTATTTGAAGTGAATTGAATTAATTAAGTTTATTTGAATTTAATTGATTTAATTAAGATTTAATTGAATTTAATTGATTTAATTAAGATTTAATTGAATTTAATTGATATTCAATTTGAATTTAATTAAGATTTAATTTGAATTTAATTAAGATTTAATTTGAATTTAATTAAGATTTAATTTGAATTTAATTAAGATTTAATTTGAATTTAATTAAGATTTAATTTAGATTTAATTTGAATTTAATTTGAATTTAATTAAGATTTAATTTAGATTTAATTTGAATTTAATTAAGATTTAATTTGAATTTAATTGAGATTTAATTTGAATTTAATTAAGATTTAATTTGAATTTAATTAAGATTTAATTTGAATTTAATTAAGATTTAATTTAGATTTAATTTGAATTAGGTTGAATAATTTGAATTAATTGAATTAATTGAAGTGGTTGAATTAATTGAAGTGGTTGAATTAATTGAAGTTTATTTGAATTAATTTGTTTTTAATAATTAAGGTTGAAATGATTAATTAATAATTGTGGGTTTAAATTCATCATTTTCATTATTTCAAAAATTTCTTCTTCATCTTTATTTATCTTTTCAAGTTTTTCTAATAATTCTGATTTATTTGAATCTTTATGAACTTTATTAATTATGGCCTTTATCTTAGATATAGTTCCATATCCTCCTCATCCTCAAAATTATATCTTTTAGTATCCTCAAAATAGGAGGAGTAATTTGGGTCACTGGTTAAGGTTTTGTAATAGTTTTCAAGATTATCTATGATTAAGTTATTATCTAGGAGAATTTTATCTTCAATATTATCAAGAAATTCAACATTAATCTCTAGATTATCCTTAAGATTTTTAGAATTAATTTCTGGATAATTCTTAAGGTTTTCAGAATTAATTTCTGGATTATCCTTAAGATTTTCAGAACTAATTTCTAGATTATTCTTAAGATTTTCAGAATTAATTTCTGGATTATTCTTAAGATTTTTAGAATTATTTTCTGGATTATTCTTAAGATTTTTAATCTCGAATTCATAGTTATACAACGGATTTTCAAATTTGAATTTATAATTATCTAAAGGATTTTCAAATTTAGAATTATCCTTAAGACTTTTGAATTCAGATTTATCCTTAGGATTTAATTTATCTGAATTAGAATTATCTGAATTAACATTATTAGGATTAAAGTTATGATAATTTATTTTAGAAATTACTGAATTAATGTTCTGAATTAAATAATTAATTTCAGATATTTTAGTCATATCTACATTTTCTAATTTGTCATGCAAGATATTAATTTTACTATGCAGTAAATCTAATTTATCAGAAAAATTAACTAAATTATCTAAAGACAGTGCAGGAATTTTGAAACTTTTCGGAACATAAATTTTACGTACCTTTATCGGACATTTGTTCTTGTAGTGTCCGTATTTTCCGCACTTGAAGCATTGTACGTGATCATTGTTTTTCCGGACTCCTGGTGCTGGTGCCGTCGATAGAGGGGGGGGTGAATATCGACCGTGAAAACCTTCGTAAGAAAATCGTCGACTTTCGAATCTTTGTTCTAGACTCAGAGCGTTAGTGCAGCGGAAAATAAACAGAATGAAGAAAACAACAACCAACACAGTTTGCACGCGGGATTTTTACTTGGTTCCCGACCCCCCAGGGTCAGTACATCCAAGGCCTATGCACGGGAACGCCCGTCCACTATTGGTCTCCTTCCCGGACTTTCCGGAGGCGGAGAAACCTGACTTACAGTGCAAGATTACAATCAAAAGGATAAATAAATTGAATGCGGAACAATAAAATCAAACCGAACAAAACAAGATCTGAAACTCGGCCGATCTGGACCTCCGAAGTGCCGCGCACTTCCTCCTGGAGCCTCTCAGTCATAGAGCCTCGTCTTTAGCGCGTTGTTGTCGGTTAGAAGGATCAGAATAGCACTTAGCAGTTGTTTTTGAAGCAGAGGGGTCGAAGCACCTTTTATAGCACTCCTGGGGGCGCCCTGGACGTCGGGGCGCCCCGATAAACTCGGTCAAACCTTATCCCCGCGTCGACCTCGCTGCAGCTGATAAAACCTTTGACCAAGACACCCCGGACCTCCCGGGCACCCTCATGAAGGCTTATCTGTGTTTCCGACTCGAAACAGCAAATACAGCTTTGAACCTGGGCGCCCTGGACCTCCCGGGCGCCCCTCTTGAGGCCTATTCTGCTTACCACACATCACTTGCTTTTTCCTTCTTTAGCTTGGGCGCCCCCACTAATGGGGGCGCCCTGGATGCATGGGGGCGCCCCCACTGATGGGGGCGCCTGGCCTCAAGCTTTCCAGCCCAATTACCTGCTTTGTCTTCGGTTCTTGGTACCTGCAAGAAACACAAACACAAAGCAAATATACATACAATATTAGCCTTAAGGACTTGGTTCGGACTTCGGATTTCCACGAAACCCTAGGTCGAATCGACGCAAGTTCTCACCCCCCGAGAACGTGCTTTTCACCTACTCCTCTCAGGAGATGGTTGCCACCCAGTCCTTCGGTTGGACTTTTACCCAGCAGCCCTTCGCCAGGTGCCTAGCATCCCTTCGCCGGGTCTTCAAAGCCTAGCAGTCCTTCGCCAGGTGCCTAGCAGCCCTTCGCTAGGTCTTCGTTACCAAGCAGTCCTTCGCCTGATGCCTAGCCATCCTTCGCCAGGTCTTCGGTACTAAGCAGTCCTTCGCCTGGTGCCTAGCAGTCCTTCGCTAGGTCTTAGACTCCTAGCAGCCCTTTGCTAGGTGCCCAGCAGCCCTTCGCCAGGTCTTAGGGTTTCGATGCCTAGGTTAACTAGGACTTTTCTTCAACTTAGGTTACTTCTCCTTTGCTCCCCTTTGTCTGTTCAATGTATCACCGACTTAAGTGTATTGTCAAACATTAAAATACTTAAAGGAAAACATTATTGATGCAACTTGCACCAACAGGACTATGTTTGCAACTTGCAACCCCAACAATCCCCCCCTCTCAAACAAAGGACCACATACCCCCCACAAGGGGAAACCCTTTCCGTTTTGATGTCTGATCCTCAACCTATCAGGACTTTTTGCCCCTTGGTCCACCCGACCTACTAGGACTTCACTGCCTAGCCGTAACTAGGACTTCTCTGCCTGGTGTTTGGTTCTCTTGATCAAGACACGGGAGCCCACACATCCTTTATTTAAGGCTTAACCCACATGGTTCGATCTGGATCATGAAGAGCGACCTGGCTCTGATACCAATTGTTATAACCAAAAGGAATTTAGATATCTCCACAATGGCATGATATTGTCCACTTTGGGCCTAAGCCCTCATGGTTTTTCTCTTGGGCTCTCCCAAAAGGTCTCATACCAATGGAGATATCATTATTCCTTATAAGCCTATGATCTTTTCCCATGTGTTTAGATGTGGGACTATGTTTGCAACTTGCAACCCCAACAACTATTGACATCCACTCTTGGATTATAGGGAAGGCATTGAGTGCATAACAGACTGAGTCTCGATTCATTACCGATTCGCTAAGGTTGGTGAGCCTGATGATCAACTCATTAATCTTCGCATACAGTTGGGCTATCGTTTCTCCTTCCTTCATTTGGAGGTTCATCAGCTGGTTTCGGAGAATATCTCGTCTTGCTAGGTTAGCTTCTGATGTGCCTTCGTGAAGCTCTAGGAATTTCTCCCAGAAATCTTTTACCGAGTGATAGTTGCCGACGCGGTTGACTTCTTGAGATGATAATACTGTCAACAGGTGGAATTCTACTTTTTCATTGGCTACAGAGTCGGCTTGCTCCTTTTTGTTCCAGAGATGTTCCTCCTTTTATTCTCCATTTGAATCTCTGGGTACTTCAAATTCATATTTAATGGTTAGTAAAATATCAAAATCAATTTTAATAAATACCTCAATTTTCTTTTTCCATATCGCGAAGTCTCCCTCGAACGTTGGCGAGTGAATGCTAGATCCGACCATCTTTCTTTATGTTTTAGATGGAAATTAGTCCTCCTAATGTGGTTGGACTCTGATACCACTTGTAGGTCTCGTGCAGGCCAGCTAGAGGGGGTGAATAGCCCTGTAAACAAACACTCGATCTTTTACTAATTCTTTGCAAAGATAGAAGTTAGTTAGCAATTAAAATAGCAAAAAACATAATAACATAAAATGAACTAGTAAGAGATTATGAATTACTTGGTTGCAACCAGGGTGGTTGCTAATCCAAGGAGTTGAAATAGCTCACTAAGAATTGTCCTTTGATGTAGGAAGAGAAGCCTCTTACAGACTTTGAACAATTCAGAGAAAGTGTAAGAAAATCAATTACAATTGTTGTATTTTTTTCCTAGCTCTAGGGCTATTTGTAGCCAAAACTAATGTTACCATTGTGTTGATGAACCTGAGGTGTCTTAGTTGTGATCTGAGGAGCCTCGGGTGGATAGACTTTTATCCACACAGCCAACGGTAAGACTTAGTTGTGATCTCGTGCAGGCCGGCTATAGGGGGATGAATAGTCATGCAAACAAACATTGGATCTTTTTGCTAATTATTTGCAAAGATAAAAGTTATTTAGTAATTAAAATAGCAAAAAACATAACAATATAAAATGTGTTGGTGCAATCTTGGTTAGGTCAAGGTTGACCTAGATTGACTAGGCTCGGGTGAGCTTAAGTCTGGTAAGCTTGGTGAGCTTAAGTTTGGATGTTTCGATGTTTGATAATGATGTTTGAATGTCGTATGATGTCAACTGAGTCAAGGTTGACTGGAGACTTAACTAGGTGAAGTCCAGGTGGATCGGGGAGATCGCACGCTGGCATGGAAAAAGACCTAGTGGGACTAGGCACACCTAGTGGGACTAGGTGAAGTCCAGGTGGATCAGGGAGATCGCATGCTAGCATGGAAAAAGACCTAATGGGACAAGGTAAAGTCCAGATGGATCGAGGAGATCGCACGCTGGCAAGGTGGAAGTCTACCAAGAGACTAGACCTAACTCGAGGGTTAGGCAGACCTGGTTGGGAATCAGGTTAAGTCCTAGTTGAGAGTTAGGTAGGAGAAATCCAGGTTGGTCAAAGGGGTTGACCATGAACACAAGTTAGGTTGGACTCAATCGATTGGGAGATCGATTGGGTTGTTGTCTCGCGAGAACAGAAAGGATCTTAATCAATGGGGTAATTGATTAAGAAGGATCTTAATCAATTGGGTAATTGATTAAGAAGGACCATAATCGATTGGGTAATTGATTAAGAGAGTTTTGTTGCGAGAACAGAAGGTGGCTGAATCGATTGGGTAATCGATTCAACCTTCCCTTAATCGATTGGTCAATCGATTAAGGGGATTGGCTAATCGATTAAGGTTCGAAAAATAGCCGTTGAACGTCTAGATCTGACATGGTAATCGATTAGCCAATCGATTGGGAAACCCTAGGCGTCGAGTATATAGGGCTTTTCACGCAGGTTGAAGCGGCAACTCTTCTCTCCTTCTTCTCCTTCTTTAGTGTCATTTCAAGGGAAGTCTTGGAGGATATTGCAGCTGAATTTCCAAGGTTCTAGAGGCAATTTCATGCTTGAAGAAAGTAAGAAAAGCAAGAGGACTCATTTGTGTAAATCTTGTAAGATTCAATTTGTATTTTGCTTTGTAATCTTGTTGTTTCTTCTTGAAAGCTTGTAAGAGGTTTCTCCACCTCAAGAAAGAGATCTTTCATAGTGTATGAGAGAGTGAGGAGAGCGGATCCTTGGATTAGTCACCTCAAGGAGGTGGATACCAAGTAAATCCAAAGTGTTAGCGTTTGCTCGAGTCTTCCGCCGCAACAAATCATCACGGAGCAAATCGGAGCTAATCACCCCCCCTCTAGCTCGCCTACCGGTTCCAACAAAATGAACTAGTAAGAGACTATGAATTACTTGGTTGCAACCAGGGTAGTTACTAATCCAAGGCGTTGAAATAGCTCACTAAAAATTCTCCTTAATGTAAGCAAAAAAGTCTCTTACAATCTTTGAACAGCTCAGAGAAAGAGTAAGAAAATCAATTACAATTGTTATACTTTCTTCCTAGTTTTAGGGGTTATTTATATCCCAAAATTGATGTTATTGTTGTGCTGACGTGAACCTGAGGTGCATTAGTTATGATCTGAGGTGCCTCAAATGGATACTCTTTTATCCACACAGCCAATGGTAAGTTTTTGATAAGTGTTGATATGGGGTGCCTCAATCGAACCAAAAGTAGTATCTTTAGCCGATGAAGAAAAAACGACCTACATGGTAAGAAAATTGAGTAAATATTTTAAATATAATAAATTTAAGATTCATGACAAGAAACATTCTCCGTAAAGAAAGAAAGTTAGATGCTACAACCGTGGTGAAGCATGGCATATAAAAGAAAACTACCCAAAGTTGAAGAATAAAGGGCCAAAGAAAGGACAAGCACAAGAACCTGAAAGTCACATGGGACGACACATCATCATCAGAGTCCGAACTTGAGGATTATGCTGAACTAGCAGTTATGGCGAGTCACCAAGAGATCATCATTGAAGAGGGATCAACTTCAAAAGAAAGTAACGATCAAGGGGGAGCTTCCAACTTCAAGTACGACATGGTAAGTGAGTTATGTCTGTTACCTCCTAATCAATTATATTATGGAATCAAACAAATAACTAAATCACTATGTAAATTGAAAAATAAAAATATAGATCTGATAAAGAAGTTAGCAAAAGTATGGCCACTAGAACTATATGATCAATTAAAGCATAAAAATAATAAACTAGAAGAACTAATTGAATGGTTGAAAAATCATGCATGTATAAATGTGTCTAGATCAAAAGTTAAGAATTTTGGAAGACTAAATTGGTATTTGAGGAATCATAAAGGTTAAATTATAAAAGTGTCTAAAAACTATGTCCCACCTAAATTTTTGATTGACCATGTAGGTAGAAATTTATACTGGGTATCTAAATCTATTTTGAATTGTTAGTTTATTTTGTATGTATGTTTAAATAATTGAATAAATTTCTTTTAAATTTCTTGATTATTTGAAAAACATGATCTATTTCTAGATTAAATTCATTTTTGAATTTTTTTTGCGATAGACACAAATTATATCTATCCACAGAAAATATTTGAAAATTTGTTAACTGTTAGATAATTTTTACAAATTTTTAATAAAAATTATATTTTTGATTTTAAAAAACTTAGAAAATTATTTTTAAAAATTTTAATTATGTGGAATATGTACATTATAGGTTGAACATTGGAAAAAAATTGTTAGATTTTTTCGGTTAAAATCTAATTTTAAAAATTATTTATCAAAGATTTCTAACTTATGTAATTTAACCTATTTTTGATACTTAGAAAATTTATTTTCTCTCTCTAAGAAGCTTTTTTTTTGCAATTTTTAATTAAAAAATTATATATTTTTATGTGGTCATGGGAAAGAATGTGACGGTTAAGTTAAGGGGGAGAAAATAGGTCCTAATTGCAAAATTTTTCATGTGTTAAAATGTTGTATTATTTTTTATATAAGACAATGTTATTTTTTTTGTTTGGGTTACTCTAACTTAACTTGGGTTGATGCATTCTAAAAAGAAGAAATTATAAGTACTCTGGGTTGGTTTTGATGTGATCAACTAAGTCAAGTTAAGTCCTGTGTATTTTTTATCCTTGTGTCTAAATGTGTAGGAGCTTTGGAGCACAAGAACTCTAACGGTAGACATAGCAAAAGAGAAGGATGACATGAGGAAGGGAGCTGATGGACTTGGTGCATCCGAGGGATGCAAAGGCTGCGGAAGAGTACACCAGTGGACAGAAAGGGCATGTGCGACGTCTGATCGATGAGAAGGTTGGAGTTGGATTCGGGTAAGCTCAACTCTGGATAATCGGAAATCACGCATGTGGATGAAAGATGAAAAATTCAACATGGATGTTGATTTTGACCAAATGGTCCACTGTGATGCCTCAGTTTCCTCTGGAGGCACATCAGTTTATTCAGATCAGTTATGTGCTAAAACAGAACTGAGGCGCCTCAGTTGGAACTTGAATTGCCTCAGATTGAAAAGTTATCAACGTTTACCATTAGTGTTGTCGATAAATTCTTATCCAACTGAGGCACCTCAAATCACAACTTAGGTACCTCAGTGTCATGTCAACACAATGGTAACATCTGTTTTCGAACTATAAATAGTCTCTAGAATTAGGAAAAAAATAGAACAACTATGATTCATCTTCCTACTTTTTCTGTGTGCTTTTAAAGTGTAAAAGGCTTTTCCGCCTTCAATGAAAGAGTATTTTTTATAGAGCTTATCAACGCTTTTGACTAGCTGCCTCCCCAATTATAACTAAGTAAATTCTGGACGTCTCTTTTCTTTTATGTTATCCATACTTTATTTATTTGTTCATCTAATTTCTATTTTTGCTAAGGAAAATGTAGAAGATATAATCTAACTCTGCATGACTACTTATCCCTCCTCTAGCTAGCCTACATGGACCAACGCCTTGAAATGTATGTAGGGTAGTCTTAGAGGGACCCAAGGTGAGGGTTATCACTGTTTGCCTCTAATACATGCTCTAGTTGCTAGGAGGTTGATATAAGAATGCTAGATTGATAGGTCATCAACTGTGAGTGCTTCTCGATTTACTCTAGTGGTCAGTGGAAAGTTTTCATAGGGTCAAACTGGTCGCCTCCAAGATTAGTCGGCATAAGTTAGATAATTTACACCAATTAAAAAATACTCTAGCTGTCGCTCCAATGGGTTGGTACCACGTTGGTACTTATATGTGGTGTTGGTGTAATAGGGTATGAGGTTGATACTCAACGTGTTCGCAATGCCTTGCTGGTCATGACCTGATCCCATACAAATGGTCGGGACGCGTGTCCCACGTAGATGAGGGGCATTCTCTTACACTAAAGCTAAATTAGTTAAATCGCTTTTCGAAGTATCTAGAGGGCGCTTGGTATATATTCGGCAATGGGAATAGTAATGAGTTTTGATTGAGAGGTTTATGGATGTTGGAAGAGTTTCCGAGATTTTATACTAAATTGAAATTACTGAAACTAATTTCAACTTATCTCTGTTGAGTGGCCCGAGCTGCTTTCCCTCAAACTGCAGTCTCCCGAGCTCCTGAGTGAGGTTCCTGAGCTTCCGAGTGAGGCTCCCGAGTGAGGTTTCCGAGTGGCCGAGTGAGCTCCCGAGCAGAATAGCCGAGTGAGCTCCCGAGTGGCCGAGTGAGCTCACGAGCGGAATAGCCGAGTGAGCTCCCGAGTGGAAATCCGAAGCTGCCGAGTGAGATCCCGAGCAGATTTCCCGAGTGGCCGAGTGAGCTCCGAGTGGCCGAGTGAGCTCCGAGCGAAATTGCCGAGTGGAATTCCCGAACTGGAATTCCCGAGTGGAGTTTCCCGACTGGAATCTCCCGAGTAGTGGTCGGGCGTCTCCCGACCGACCAGGAAAGTGCTGATGCTTGTGAAGCGCAGTTTCCTTGAAACAAATTCGTCCTCCTCCGGAAGTGCTTCGAGGCTCAGACGGACGTCTATCTCTCAGGATACAACAGCCGACCACGGGCACAACGGAGCACTCGTTGCTCGTGGCGAACTGAGGAAGTACTCGACTGTTATCAGCGGAGGTCGGGAACGAGGTGGAGTTGGAGAGGAGGATAATTTCTCTGTGCCTGTATCTTTTTTGCTCTCGGTCACACAGCCCCTTTATATAGGCTCAGACCCCCGTAGTCGTAAATGACGAATTAATCGGCATTTATTGTCATTTACCCGACCAGATCAAAACGTCTGGGGGTTACTGACCTCGCATTAATCAAATTTAATGCATCAGTTACATTCGAGCAAAAATCAATTTGGCAAAATGTTAGTTCATCTGCTTTGACAAATTTTGCCCCGATCGGTCGGACATTCGACGTGCGCGGGTCGTGCATGCACACGAGTTCACTTGGTTCAGTACAAATCCGGGCCCTGGATTTGCACCCCCCTGCGCACCCACGCGTGAGAGAGAGCCTCTCTCCTAGCATTTGTTCACAACTACCATGCTTGTGATACAATATAAACTAAATATTTTGCCTTAAAACTCTCAATGTGAGACTAAAGCCCCACTCACAAGGGAGTCCCTTTATTCTCCTCCTCACTTTCCATTCAATGAAAAATTCCAATGTGGGACTAAAGTCCCACCACCTCTTTTCCATTCACACTAGATATCCAAGATATCTAACAATGGATTTAGTGATAACCTAGTGGGGGTGGGTTATAAAATCAAGGGTATCATATCCATATTTTGATTCCGATTCTCTATACCAAGCATCATAAATGAGAATGAAATAGATTTCATTTTTATTCCCACCTTTTAAATTCGTTTATCAAGCGGCTCCTGCATAATTAAGCGCTTTACGAGTTCGGGAGACTGTAGACACGTGTGCAGACAGTGGGACCCACCGGTTGTGAAAAGCCAAATAAACGGTTACAAAATGATGCGGGCCTCTTATAGATGACAATGACGAATTTGATTCTATGTATTTATATTTTTATACTCGTACTCTTTAAAAAATTAAATATTTTTTATATTAAATTTTTTTTTTATTTCAAATTAATAATTATTATTAAAATAATATTAAAATTAATATTATATTAAATATATATATAATTAAAAAATTAAATATTTATATAATATATTTATAACATCAATAAAAAATTTTTTATTAATGAATTAAAAAAAATCTTTAATATATATATATATATAATTTATTTTGATATTTAATTCGGATATTAAATCGGATTTCGAATCCTCTAATCGAAAAAAAAATTATTAAAAAAAATTTTTATGATTTATTTTTTTCTATTAATTTTGAGATAGACTAACAGGATCGTTATAAAAAAAACGAATAGTTTTTTATCATCACTAACGCATCGTGGCGCGTGGTTCACGTGACACGTTGGAACGTGAGGTCGGCGGTTCGGTTGGAATTGTAGTCACCACCTTATGTTCGAGGGGAGATGAGACGGAAAGGAAAACAAAAACAAAAGAAAGAGATTTTGAATCAGATATGAAAGAGGGTGAGCTAAAAACAGATAAGATAAGCAAAGGAATTTTTTTTTATACATGAAATGGAAGGATAAAAAAAATAAAAATAAAAGAAATTAAAATTAATATATTTTTTTTTCATCCTTTTCTCCTTATAATTTTATATATTTAACCTTGATTATCCTCCTTTTCAACTCAAATAAAATAAAATATCTTTATTTTTTCCTCCCAAATAAAAAAAATATAGATATTCTACTTCCTTTTTCTTTTTTCTTTTTTTCTTTCTCAGTCCTTCTTCTATAAATAACGATTTCCTCCCAATAGAGGCTAAGGATCACTCCCAGGTTAGCTATGCACAATTAATAATTGTATCTCAAGTTTTGCAAAAACTTTAAATTGTTTTTTATAAAAAAGATTGGTTTAAAAATAATAATAATTGGCATTTACATTGTTTCTTTTTTTGGGTTGGTCTGAACACATGGAGAGGTACCGGAATCCCTACGATTTTCTGCTTTCACGGGTAGAACATGCAAACAAATTTTGCATATACTTGCTGTCCCGGTATGCGAGGGAGCTAGGAGTGGAACGCTGGTTTTCTTAATTAGACGATTCAAGGCCAAGACAGTTTCATGTGGTGGTCGCGCCGCGTTGCTATCCCGCTGTCTCTCTCTTTCTAAACGAAGGTGCTCCAGCGCCTTCGCTTAGATGGGTGCCCGGCATGCTGGGCCTGCCTCTGCCACCTCCATCACGTGATCGCACATGGCTACATGACCTTTCATGTTTTTTTAATATTTTTAAAACTTTATATTCAATTCGTACAGACTGATTAATCATGAAATGGATGGTGTTTTACATTTCCTTCGATGGAGTAGCATTTCAGGATTGACATGTAAAACGAAAAAATTATATATTGAAGTTTATCGAGTCTGAATACTTATCTCGGACTTCCGAGGTCAAGTCAGATATTAGACTTCCGAGATCATCTCTGAAGGCAAATCCTCGAGATCAACTCGGGATGATATATGCCTGAGACCTCTCCGGGAAGACAGACTCCCGAGGCCCTCCCAGGAGAGGATATCCTGAGACACTCTCGGGATAGTGGAGCCCAAGAGTCAACGCACCCGATAGCTCGACTTCAAATAGCCGTTCCTCTTTCCGGATCAGGAAAGTTGTCTGAGAGTTATTATCCGTCACATGCGACAATTAAGACCTTAATAATCACTGTGACTGCTACCCAAAAGTGATCGTGTAGCCAATAAATAAGGGACGTAGAGGAAAACGTGGGAGATATATGTAATTAAACCCTCAAGTATATAAGGTACTTGGACACGCAGGTTAAGGGGGATACGCTCTATGAACTCACATTCTCCTTCTTGATTATTCTCCTGCAAGCGACTTAAGTTCTGACTTGAGCGTCGGAGTGGACTCCGTCAGAAAATCTTCGGCATGTTCCCATTAACGCTCGTGTTAATCTCGCAGGGTGTGATCTACTTCCCTTCGTCATCATCTTTGTGGGCTAGACTCTGGTGACTCGTCATCCGTGTTGATTCCTTCTAGAATAAGTTTGACGTCATATGTGGGAAACTAAATCAAAGCACCAAAAAGAGCGTCGTGATGGCAGATCCGGAGGGGCAACTCATCGTTTTGACAAAAGAAGAATTGGATCGCCTCGTAGCCAACGTTGTCAAAGAAGCGCTCGAACAACACCAAAACGAGTAAGTCGCCTCACGGCGAGCGGCCTCAGGGCAAGATGAGATCCTCAGGATCTCCGTCGCGCATCCCCACAACAGAAGATCTATCTCACCACCAGTGGGACACGGTGGAACAACTCCCGCACATAGATTAGATTCCCTAGGAGATTTGGAGAAGGTCAACTCCGTCGCTTCAAGCGTCCTAAGGCAAGAAAAAGGACCGGGGAAGAAAGAGGGACCCAAGGCCTTCCTGAAGGCACCCTCCACCCCTTTCTAGCTGGACATCGTAGAAGATCCCATGCCGAAGCAGTTTCGTGGTCCCGAAATTGCTGACTATGATAGGAAGACGAATCCAGAGGACCAAGTCTGCAAATTCAAGAACGCGACCCTCTTGCACCAGTACACAGATAGTGTCAAGTGTCGAGTGTTCTTGAACACTCTGTCGGGAGCCGCCCAGAGATGGTTCCAGAGACTGGCCCAGGGTTCTATAAACTCTTTCTAGAGTTTAAAACCACGTTCCTGCATCACTTTGCCAACAGCCATCGATATCAAAAGACGGCATTAAATCTGTTCGCCCTCAAGCAGAAGGTGAAGGAACCACTGAAGGATTATATCCAGTGGTTCAATCGAGTGGCGCAAGATGTGTCAACTGAAATATCGGTGATCCTTGTCAGCGCCTTCACGCAGGGCCTCTCCAAAGGTGACTTCTTCCGGTCATTGGTGAAGAAGCCTCCAACCAGTTTCGACGACTTGTTGGGACGCTTCGTCAAGCACATCAACGTCGAGGAAGTGCAGCATGCTCGCCGCAAAGAACCAACCGGAGCTCCTGTACAGACCATGATACGGTCGGAAAGAAGGAAACCACCAGCACCGGCCCGAGCGAAAGACCCTCATTCTGGGAAGGATCACTGGGCTGGTAAGAGAAGACTAGTAGAAACAGTTGACACCCAAGAACTGGAGACACCGAAGAAGTACTGCGATTTCCACGGCAGTACCATGCACTCTATAGAAGAATGTCACGCCTTGAAGAAAAGGCTATCTGAGGAAGTGGATAACAAGCCTCGGAAGCGATGGAAGAAAGCGGGGTATCGTCGGAGGTCCCCGAGACGGAGTCTTTCTCTCCACCAGCGGCATTCAGGAGAAGAAGGAACCCAGCGGTGATCTCGGTCACGTTCTAGGGGAGGAGTCGGGAGGTGGTGCCTCGTCGATCTCTCTCCCCTGAACGAGACCTCAAGAAAGGCAAGGCTCTTGTGCGAGGTCCCCCTTCGGGCCACGTGGGAGTGATCTCCGGAGGCCCTACTGGAGGAGACTCTCACCGGGCAAGGAAGGCCCACACTCGGCGACTGGAGAACTACTCCATCGGAGCAAGTAGTAGCCAGCACAGAGGCCCCATCATCTCATTCGGCCCGGATGACATAGACGACGTGGAGACCCCTCATAAGGACGCTCTAGTAATTCTTGCATGCATAGCAAATTATGAAGTTAAGCGTGTCTTCATGGATACAGGTAGTTCTGTGAATATCCTGTACAAGGCAGCCCTGGACCAGATGCAGATCGATGAGGACGAGTTGCGCCCGGTCTCTACTCCACTCTTCGGCTTCACTGGATACCGAGTGCAGTCAATAGGGCAAATCTCCCTATCCCTGTCATTGGGAGATGACACGCTGGAGAGGACGAGGAGGACTCCTTTCCTAGTCGTGGATGCACCTCGTCCTACAACGCCATCCTTAGATGCCACCACTCAGCGTATTCCAGACGGTGGTCTCAATCTACCACCAAAAAATCAAGTTCCCGGTGGGCGAGCAATTGGTCGAGGTCAAGGGGGATCAACTAGCTTCTCGGCGATGTTACAGCGGGGAGGTCAGGTCTGAAGCCGCAAGAACCCGAAGGCTAGCGAAGCTCTACAAATCGACCTCGTCAACCCTCGAGTGGAGGAAGGGCCCAAAGAAGAACGGAGGGAGGTCGAGAGTGAAAAGTTCAGATACACCCTCAATAGATAGGGGGGTTACAAGGATTGTTGCTGACCTCACGCCGAAGCTGAAAAGCCATTTGATCGACTGCCTGCAGAACCATCGGGTGTGTTTGCGTGGGCTATCGAGGAGATCAAAGGAGTCCCCCCAGCCTTGGCCACGCATCGCTTGCATGTGACCCTCGGGGCTCGGCCGGTGAAGCAAAGACGAAGACATTTCGTGCCCAAGCAGGACAAGGCTATCAGAGAGGAGGTTGTCAAGTTGCTGAAGGCTGGACACATAAGAGAAGTTTAATTCCCAACTTGGTTGGCTAATGTAGTACTTGTTCCTAAGCCCGGGGCTAAATAGCGGGTTTGTATTGACTTTAGAGATTTAAATAAAGTCTGTCCTAAAGAATTCTACCCCCTACTTGAATAGATAGATTAGTAGATTCCACCTCCGGTTGTGAGTTTATTTCTATGTTGGAAGCCTACCAGGGGTATCACCAAGTTCCTCTCACACCGGAAGATCAAGATAAGGTCAACTTTGTGACGTCAAATGGCACCTATTGCAATAACGTCATACCTTTCGGGTTGCGCAACGCCGGGACAAGGTCTTCAGGCATCAGATCGGGAGGAACATTGAAGTTTATGTAGATGACATCCTGATCAGGACAGACAAGGTGAAAGATATGATAGCAAACCTAGAAGAGACCTTCGCCACCCTAAGGGCCAACAGACTAAAGTTGAACCCCGCCAAGTGTTTATTCGAAGTGAAGAGTGACCGATTCTTAGGGTATATGGTGACAGATAGGGGGATCGAGGCCAATTCAGATAAAGTGAAGGTCATCCTTGACATGTCATCTCCTCAGAACTTCAAGGAGGTACAGCGGTTGAATGGTAAAATTACAGCCCTGTCCAGGTTCATCTCCAAGTCTGCCGATAGGACCCTGCCATTCTTCAAGATTCTGAGAAAGACAGTCAAGTTCGACTGGGATAACCAATGTGAGAAGGCGTTTACAAATTTGAAATCCTATCTTGCCAAGCTCCCCATCCTTTACAAGCCAGTGGAAGGGGAAACATTGTTCGTCTACCTGTCCGCAGCTGAACAAGCAGTGGGCTTTGCACTCATCCGAGAAGAAAGCATTGTGCAGTATCCGGTCTACTTCTTCAGACACCTCCTGAAAGATGCAGAGACACGCTACACTACAATGGAGAAGTTAGCCTATGCTTTGGTATTAATGGCCTAGAGGCTCAGGTCATACTTTTTAGCACACCCTATCGTGGTTCTCACCAACAGCCCGCTAGGACGAGTTCTCACCAATCCGGAAGCCTTGGGTCGGCTGATCAAGTGGACAGCAGAGCTGAGCAAGTACGAGATTGAATACCAGCCCCGTACTGCCATCAAGGCACAGGCCCTTTCGGACTTCATGCTCGAAGCTATTCCGGAGCCCAAAGCCGAGGGAGTTTGGAAGATCTATGTCGATGGATCATCTGACAGAAAGCACAGCGGAGTCAGAGTGTTAATGGTTTCCCCCAGGGGAGATACGTTGCATTTATCTATCCGACTCCACTTCCGGGTCACTAACAATGACGTTGAGTACGAGGCGATCCTAGCAGGGTTACAAGCAGCCAAGCACATGGGAGCTACTCGACTCATCCTGCATTCTGACTCTCAGCTCGTGGCATAGCAAATAAAGGGCGACTTCAAAATAAAGTGCGAGTGCCAACAGAGGTATGTAGCAATCTATGAGCAGCTGCAATCCTCCTTCACGAAGGTCATTTTGTAAAAGATCTCCCGGGCAGACAATGTCAAAGCAGACGAGCTGGCCAAGTTGGCTAGCTCCATCACTTCATGGACGTTGGGCAAACCTAGTATTCCAGAAGGAACGGTAGCTCAAATCGAGGGAGATACAGGGAGCATTACCTTTACTGATTGGAGGCAACCCTATGTGGAATTCCTACGCTGTGAGAGCACGCCGACTGATGATAAAGGGATCCAAGTATTTCGCCGCCGGGCTTCTAGATTTACGTTAGTCGGAGACTGACTATACAAGAGAGTCTTCACCTGACCATTACTCAAGTGTGTCAGACTAGAGGAAGCCGACTATGTAAGAAATTCACGAAGGCATTTGCGGGAGTCATATTGGGGGGTGATCCCTAGCTCGGAAAATCATCCTGGCCGGATACTTTTGGTCAACGTTGCAAGTCGATGCCCTCAAGTTCGTCATTGGATGTGAGGCATGTCAAAGGTACCAGCATATCACTCATCGTCCAACAAAGCTGCTACGAGTCTCCACAGTCTCCTGCCCATTTGATCAGTGGGGATTGAATATTGTGGGTCCATTTCCAATCGGACCCCCAACAGAAGAAGTTTTTGCTGGTTCTGGTGGACTATTTTTCCAAATGGGTGGTAGCTGAGCCTCTTGCACACATCACAGAGGTCACAGTGAGGAAGATCCTGTGGAAGGACATCGTCTATAGGTACGACATCCCTCACAAATTAGTGTCGGATAATGGCATACAGTTTGTAGGGAGCAAACTCAAAGAATGGTGCGAAGAACTGGGTATTTGACAAGCCTTAACTTCGGTCGCATACCCCCAAGGCAATGGCCAAGCCGAGATCGTTAACCGGGAAATCATCAAGAGACTCAAGATAAAGCTGGATCACGTCGGAGGTAGCTGGGTCGAAGAACTCCCTAGTATTGTATGGTCCTACTGTACCACTCCAAGAGAAGGAACAGGTCAGGGTCCTTTTCAGCTTGTGTACAGAGTTGAGGTCGTGATCCATGTGGAAGTAGGCGAGGAGTTCATCTGCGACAACATTATAATAAAGAGGACAATGATCGAGAGCGACTGGTCGCCTTGGACCTGGTGGCAGAGGTACGGGACAAAGTAGTTGCTCGGTTACTAGCCTACAGGCAGTGTATGCAACAAGCATACAATCGTCGTGTGATTGTCCGTAGCTTTGAAGTCGGAGATAAAGTCTGGAAGTGGATCAAGCCTGTCGGCGACCCCGGAAAGCAAGAATCGTAGTGGGCATCGCCAGAAAGCTCACCGGAGGTAGCTACTATCTAGAGGATGACAAGGGCAAGAGTCTGGAGAGACCATGGCATGCCAATCATCTCCGACCATATCGCACTCGGTGAGATTTTGAGATGTCCAAATGTATTTGTATTCTTGTTGGCACCGCTTCGCAGTTTCAATTATCAAGGAAACGAATGAGATGTCTCTTAAAAGATACAGAGTACTTGCTTGAAAAAATCCTACTATCTCGCGGTGCTGCGGATGCCTAAGGTGAATAGGTCTGGTCGTGGTGCTGCGGATGCCCGACCAGGAGCAGCCTAAAATCCTACTACCTCACGGTGCTGCGGATGCCCGAGGTGAGTAGGCCAGGTCGTGGTGCTGCGGATGCCCGACCAGGAGATGCCTAAAACCCTACTATCTCGCGGTGCTGTGAATGCCCGAGGTGAGTAGGCCTGGTCATGGTGCTGCGGATGCCGGACTAGGAGCTGACTAAAACCCTACTACCTTGCGGTGTTGCGGATGCCCGAGATAAGTAGGCTTGGTCGTGGTGTTGCGGATGCCCAACCAGGAGCTACTAAAACCCTACTACCTCGCGGTGTTGAGGATGCCCAAGGTGAGTAAGCCTGGTCGTGGTGTTGCAGATGCCCGACCAGGAGCTGCTAAAACCCTACTATCTCACTGTGCTGCGGATGTCCAAGGTGAGTAGGCCTGGTCGTGGTACTACGGATGCCTAACCTGGAGCTGCTAAAGCTCTACTACCACGCGGTGCTGCGGATGCCCGACCAGGAGTTGCTAAAGACCTATAACCTGGCGGTGTTATGGATGCCCGAGGTGAGTAGGCCTGGTCATGGTGATGCGGATACCCGACCAGGAGCTGCTAAAACCCTACTACCTCACGGTGCTGCGAATGCTCGAGGTGTGTAGGTCTGGTCATGGTGCTGCATATGCCCGACCAGGAACGGTTAAAATCCTACTACCTCGCGGTGCTGCGGATGCCCGAGATGAGTTGGCCTGGTCATGGTGCTGCGGATGCCCGACCAGGAGTTGCTAAAACCCTACTACCTCGCGGTGTTGCGAATGCCCGAGGTGAGTAGGCTCGATCGTGGTGCTACGGATGCCCGACCAGTAGCTGCTAAAATCCTACTACCTCGCGGTGTTGTGGATTCCCAAGGTGAGTAGGCCTGATCGTGGTGCTATGGATGCCCGACCAGGAGCTGTAAAAACACTACTACCTCGCGGTGCTGCGGATGCCCGAGGTGAGTAGGCCGGGTCGTGATGTTGTGGATGCTCGACCAGGAGCTGCTAAAACCCTACTACCTCGCGGTGCTACGGATGCCCGAGGTGGTGGTGCTGCGGATCCCCGACCAGGAGCTGCTAAAACCCTACTACCTCACGGTGCTGCGGATGCCCGAGGTCAGTAGGTCTGGTCGTGGTGCTGCGGATGCACGACCAGGAGCTGCTAAAACCCTACTACCTCGCGGTGCTGCAGATGCCCGAGGTGAGTAGGCCTGGTCATGGTACCGCGGATGCCCAACCAGGAGCTGCTTAAACCCTACTACCTCGTGGTGTTGCGGATGCCTGAGGTGAGTAGGCCTAGTCGTGGTGCTGCGGATGCCCGGCCAGGAGCGGCAGAGATCCTACTACCTCTAACCATGGCCCCAAGAAAGGTCCGTGGACATATGGAGGGGAGGAAAGCCAACAACGCGTTGATAGCCCAGGTCCTGTTGAAAGTCTCCTAGCTCCGGAGGAGTTGGTAGGCATTCCCTCCAGCAAATGGGGCTGAAGGGGAGCTCAGGAACTGAATGAAAAAGAAACGTTTCTTCCATACCTTATGGGAGGAAGGAAAACCCCCTATGTACCTGTGGCTTGGGTGAGCCGTGAAACTGAAGGCTCCCCTAGACCCTTGGTTGGGGATGAAAATGAAGTGAAAAAAATGGAGGGTCAGAGGAATGCCAAAAAGTTTGAAGAGGATAAATGCCCCGCCCATCTGGGTGAAGACGTTGGGAGTCATATGATGTAGAGGAATGTTGAAATGTGAGGAGATGATCATAAAGAATAGAGGAAGAGGAAAACGAAGTCCTAATTCTACCTGCCCTATGAAAAAAGTGAAGAACCCTAGGGGAGGTTCTATGGGTGATTGATCAACCCTAGGGACTTCCACCTCCATTTCTGTCGGGATGTCGTAGGCTTCGCAGGCAGCTCGGAGAGTTTCTGACTTAACCCTGGAAGAAGTGGATTCATACCATTCCGGTTTGTAACCCTTATCCGGTGTCTCCTTCTTACCTTGATCCTTTTTCCCTTCTTTACCCATGACTTCAGAGGTTTAAGGAGAGAAATGGAGGAAGATGAAACAGGAATGGAACTTACGCGTAGGGGAGAATCCTTAGAAAGAGAAGACGAGAACGAAGCCCACAAATGCTGCTAGTCAACGATGCCAGAAGGCGCACAGATGTTTTTGCCTCCCCTTTTTATAGGAAAAAAGTCGCCCTCGTGTGTACAATGGGGCAAGGCACATGGACGGTGATGAACATCCATCTTGAGGCGTCACCGCTTTCGAGGCTGCCGTTTGATATGGCCCTGCAGCGCGTATCAACAGGAGATTGCAAGGAAAGAGGTCTTAACACGTGGCAAAGGCGTATTCGCGGAGGGGTTTTATAGTCATTAAGAGACCCCATGCGCTTTTAATGGATGATAGACAGCTATCATTGTTGCACCTCGAAATTCGTAGAAGCCTTTTGCACTAATTCAAAGGGGTTGCCTCGGACCAAGGGACGAATGTTTCGATTCCTTGGACCCGACAAGCCGCCAATAAAGAAGTAATGGATATATGAACCCACAAGGGCATAGCTTCCCTTCGTTGCACCATTGGTCTAATCAATCAGCCACACTTCCTTCGATTAGACTTGAAGGAAGGTACTTGTGATGGGGTTAAGCATCCCAGGGTTGACACATGGAACGGGGAAGCTATGTGTCGGGGTCCACCGAGTCTGAATGCCTATCTCGGACTCCCGAGGCTAGGTCAGGCATTAGACTCCCGAGACCACCTCTGGAGGTAGATCCCCGAGACCAACTCAGGATGATATATGTCCGAGACCTCCCCGAGAAGAAAGACTCCCGAGGCCCTCCCGGGAGAGGATATCCTGAGACCCTCTCAGGATAGCGGAGCCCAAGAGTCAACACACCCGATAGCTCGACTTCAAGTAGCTGTCCCTCTTTCCGGATCAGGAAAATTGTCGGAGAGTTATTATCCGTCACATACGACAATTAAGACCTTAATAATCGTTGTGGTTGTTACCTAAAAGTGATCGTGTAAACAATAAATAAGAGACGTGAAGGAGAACGTGGGAGACACATGTAATTAATCCCTCGAGTATATAAGGTACTTAGACACGTAGGTAAAGGGGGGTACACTCTTTGAACTCATATTCTCCTTCTTGATTTTCCTCCTGCAAGCAACTTAAGTTTTTACTTGAGCGTCGGAGTGTGCTCCGTCGAAAAATCTCCAGTGTGTTCCCATTAACGCTCGTGTTGATCTCGTAGGGTGTGATCTACTTCCCTTCATCATCATCCTTGTGGGCTGGACTTTGGTGACTCATTATCCGCGTCGATTCCTTCCGGAACATCCCCTATCAACTTAATTAAAGAAATATGATGGCTGTTGATGTAATCGATCATATGTGAGAAGTAAATCCTCATTATTTAGGAATGACTAACTTTTCGGTAGCACATGATCAAATTTATCTAGACAAGATCTATTATAACAAAATTGAATTAGCCAAGCACGCTAGAATAATTTGTTTCCCAATTTGCTTGGCTTGAATTGCAACCGACGGTTCAATTTGATTAGCACACTCTTTCTTGACGTTATATCATTTAACTCTTGATATATATATATATATATATATATATATATATATATATATATATATATATATATATATATATATATATATATATATATATATATATATATATATATATATATATATATATAGATCATAAAATTTATAATTTTGTAATATTAGAGATAATATAATGGTCAGTTATATGGAATTGAAGATTGATATCATATCCCGAAAGTATATTTATCCACCAAATCAAATAGTACCTCTAGTGATAATATGAGAAATAATCGATAATCGAATAGTACCCCTAGTGATAATGTGAGAAATAATCGATATCAAACTAATTCAAGTCAACACAAATACTACTGCAATATAAAAGAATCGCCAACTTACTCAAATGCATATGATAATATATGTATTCATGATCATGTGTACGTATATATGCTCAATGAGAAATAAAAGTTATACTATTATAACAAAACTTAAAATTTAATATGGAGAGAAAACTGTAAACAGAGGCAGAGGAAAATAAACCAAGCAACTCTAAAAGAAAATCCAAACGAGTAGGACTAGTAGCCAAGACAACTGAGCTAAACGACACATCCACTACCTACTAACCTGAAAATAAAATAAAAAGTAAGGACAATTACTCATTGCATATAAGAAAAATAGTGCATGATACGAAGTATAAGGAGCTCAAAGGAAATAGCCTCATGTAATAATACTTACTACAAAAAGTAAGAGCAACAAAACAATCATTTGCTAACAAAAGAATAAACAATCATGTAACTATATATTAACTATATATTAACCTGATCAACTAGGTATGCCAAATAAAATGGTGTTATGTGACCACAGCTATTGTCAGATATCAAGGGTACAAATATAATCAACCACTAGTCTATTCAATAAAATATGACAAATAGTCTGCAATAACAATCAATCAATAACCTATACATAACAAATCCTAATTGCGAGCAACAACATACTACAACGAACGGTTCTCATGGGTAGTCAGGGTGTAGGATGATCTCTATCTGCGTGGAACAACATGCTACCATGAATCTCGTGGGCAGACAAAGTGTACATATAGCTATCTAGCTAATGATTGTGCGCAACAACAAGCTACCATGGATCTCGTGGGCAAACAGAGTGTACATATAGCTATCTAGCTAATGATTGTGCGCAACAACAAGCTACCATGGATCTCGTGGGCAAACAGAGTGTACACATAGCTATCTATCTAATGATTGCACATCATAACATGTTGTTACAATTGAGTCTCATGGACAGTCAAAGTGTGCAAATGGCCATTGTCTGCGGACAATAACATGCTACCACAGATCTCGTGAGCAGATAGGGTGAAGTAACTATCTAACTATTGACTCCACATAACAACATGCTACCACGGATCTCATGGGCAATCAAGATATATATAATGATAACATGTATAAAAGTAGTGTTAGGAAACGTATATATCTAGAGGGGGATGATTAGCTCCGATCTTTGTTCGATGTAGATTTGTCATGGCGGAAGTCTTAAGCAATGCTAACACTCTTGACTTAGTTGGTATTGACCTCCTTGAGGTGATTAATTCAAAGGCCCACTTTTCCTCACTCTCACATTCACTATGAAAGTCTCTTTCATGGAGGTGAAGAAGCCTCATACAAGTTCACAAGAAAAAACACATGATACAAGCAAAAATAATATACTATCTTACAAGATTTATAACAATAGCTCCTTACTTATCTTACTTTCTTCTAGTTTGGAAACACCCTTGATACTTGAAAATGTAACAACACTTCGCTCCAAGAATGCACAAGAACAGGCGAAGAAGGAAGGAGAAGAGTTGTTGCATCAGCCATGTGCAAACCTTATATACTTGTGACCTAGGGTTTCTTAATCGATTATCATGTCAGATCTATCTATTCAATGGCTATTTTTCTATGTCTACATATCCACATCTTGATCTTAATTAATCACAAATCTTAAACACTCAAATCTTAAAAACTTAAATCTTAATTAATCATAATTCTTAAAAACTTAAATCTTAAATTCAAATTTAATTCTTAAAAATATAAATCTTAATTAATCCAAATCTTAAATCTTAATTAAATTCTTAAAAACTTAAATCTTAATTAATCATAAATTCAAATTTTATTTTAATTCTTAAAACATAAATATTAATAATCTAAATATCAAATTCTAATAATTCTTAAAATATTTAAAGCTAATTGAATAAATCTTAAATTTTAATTAACAATTCAACTTTAATTAGAACTCAACCCTTAATTCAAAATCTAAATCCATGAACTAAATTTAAATTGATTATGTTCAATTATGAAACTAAGTAAAATTCTACCCAACTGAAACATTCAACTTGATAATAATAAATATGTCAAAGTGAATTGACATATTCGCGGATTCACACATTCAGTATTAAATCGAGAATTTAATACTTTATTAGAAATATAATTAAAATGATTTGACTTGATTGGTACATGCATAACTATCATGCTCATGCATCTGTTTATTTTTCTTCATAAATATTTGTCATGTCATTCATGCTAGCTTACTTTTTGCTTAACTTAGAATATCTATATATGAAAAAGATTGGTTGATATTTGCCTAATATAGTACCAGGGTGGGACGAGATGATAGTACGTTAGGGAAGCTTGGTCTGGGAAGTCAGGAAGGGTAAGAAGTACCCGACTTGGACGACCTAGCCAAGTGGAACTAGTCGAAGCTGTTGGATCGGGTTGGACCGGCTAGAGGGGGGTGAATAGACGGTAAAAAAAATTTTATGAAAGTGGAGGCACTCATCTTTAAAAAAAAAGAAACTTGGTCGCAACTGAGAACGTTGCTTCCAAGGTAGTGAACGCTCAATAAAAATCTCCTTATGGCGGAGAAGCCTTATAAAAATAGCACACTAGACTTTTAGAGATTTTACAAGAATGAATAAAATGATTGATTGAAAAGGTTGAAACTCTAAGCCTATTTATAGCCTAAGAGAATAAATCTGGATTGTTGATTGTTGAAGAATTTTCTCTTGGTCGTTGAAACATGGATGTAATCTGGATGGTTGATTTTGGATGGGATTAAACTGCATCCATTGGATCTGATTCAAGGATAAGGTTTTATCCTTTAAGATTTTATCATCTGCTTTAGACTTCGATGTTATCATCTTCAAGTAGAATCATCGGTAGCATCCTAATGTCATTAACTGTTATCCCAACTGGAAACCATGGCAACATATGCTGCCGAGATCTAGAGTTTGAGTCTTTTTAGCAATAATTAAAATTTCTTTTTTTTCGAGCGCCTGGTTTGACATGGTCAAACTGACCAATCTTTTGGTTCATCTTCTGGGTGATTTCCGGCCAACCGGAGTTAGGCTCACCCGAACCCGACTCCGGCCTTTCGCCCCTCGAGCGTGCTTCCTCCCGATTTCCCGTCCCTCGGGCGTCGCGTACGTCCTTCTTGATCCACCGGTGTACTCTTCCGCAGCTTCCGCATCCCTCGGATTGTACCAAGCCCGTCGGCTCACTTCCCCGCACAATCCTTCTCGTCTGCTATGTCTTACGCTCGACTTCCTCTGTACCTAAGCTCCTGCACACTTAGCAGAGGGATTTAACATACCAGGACCTAACTTAAATTAGTTGATCACATCAAAATCAATAGGGGTACTTACAATCTTCCCCTCTTTGATGTGCATCAATCCGAGTTAAGTTAGGGTAAACAAAATAAAAAAACATACATAATAATGTAAACATTTTAAGTTCAAAAAAAATTTTAATTTAGAATAAAATAAAATTCTACCCCTTAACTTAATACTATTCCTCCCCCTTTGATCACATCAAAAAATGGGAAAATATAATTAGGGAAGAAGAAAATTTTTGAGTGCAATAAAAAATATTATAAGTGAAAAAAGAATCGCGTTGCCATAGATTTTTTAAATTTAAAAAGGCATATTTTTTCAAAGTTAATTCCATTTTTTTGTAAAAAAAATGACTTAAATAAAATCCAAAAAAAATTTTTGATAAAATCCACAGCTGATGAGGAGATCCAAAAAAATCGGATCTGGTCAAAATATTTTTCTATCAAATTTTGAAAATTAAAAAAAATATATTTCAATAAACAATTCATAAAAAATCGAAAAAAATCTAAATTTTTTTGTTAAAGTTGAAGATGAAAATATGAGTTTGGACAAAAATTTTGAGTTTTAAATTCGTTCATCAAGTCCAAAAATGACAAACCAACACATAAGAGTTCTTGATAAATTTTTAAAAAATTGGAAAAAATACTTCGAAAAATTTGAAAAAAAAATTATAATGAGTCTTTCCCCTAAACTCTTAATTTCAAATTTCGAGGGAAAGAAATATTCAAAAAATTTTGAAAGAAGTTCCAATTGATAGACAACATAATTGTACATAAAAAAATAAAGACATAATTTTTGTTAGAGAAACAAAATGCGCACATATATAATAACAAAAAAAATTATCAGTTTAATACAAATTTAGGAACCCAAAATAAGTTCCTGTCTACAGGATTAATTCAAAACTTAGGCGGAATATAGCTTTTAGGCACCTTTTTAAATTGGCCCTTATGACTTTTAAAATACCAATTTAAATTATCAGGAAAACTATTTTTCTTTTGGCGTAAATATGCAATATCAAGTTCTAATTTTTGCACTATGTTTTTCAAATGATCATTTTCATTTTTCAAAATTTCAGACGAGGATGTAAGTGTTAATTCATTTATTAATTTTTAATTTTCTTTTTCTAATCTACAATTAGATTTGAGCAAAGCTTTAACTGATCATGAGGAAGAAAACAAACCTCACTTACCGGGTCGTTTTCGAAAAGCGAGGTTCTTTCTTCGTCGTCGATTTCTTCTAACGTCTCTCCCCCTTCATCAGTGCTCCCTTCTTGATGATTTGCCATCCGCACAAGTCTCGCGTATTCTTAACCTTCTGACTCTTCTGATGAGGACTCATCCCAGGTGGCCTTCAGTGCCTTTTTCTTCTTTGGCTGGTTTTTGAGTTTAGGGCACTGGTCCTTCAGGTGTCCCTCCTCTTTATAGTTGTAGCATCTGATTATTCGCTTCTTTGGGGACCGTCTTCTTTTCTGCGTTCTTGAAAATTTGTTAGCTTTAAAAAAACTTTTAATAGAACCTACCATTTTTGTTGTTTCGTCGTCAGTCGAGGATTCCTCGTCGAGTTGGATCTTCCTTGTGTTCAGTGCGACGATGCCTGCTTTCTTATTCTTTTCTACAAAACGAGATTCGTGAAGTTTCAAATTAGAAAATAATTGCTCTAATGTACTTACTGTTAAATCTTCCGAAATGAAATACACATCGATTACCGAGGTCCATTCCGGGGTTCTCGGAAATGCATTTAAGACGTACCTTTGAGCGTCGCGACTTGTTACCATTTCTCCGAGGTTCTCAAGGTCTGTGATTAGTTCTTTTACCTTGGCGTGTCGATGCGCAACTGATTCTCCATCCTCCATCCTCCATCTGGAGGTTTGTCAGTTGGCTTCGAAGAAGGTCTCGTCGCGCCAATTTTGCATCTGAGGTACCTTCATGCAATTCCAGGAATTTCTCCCAAAGCTTTTTTGCCGAGTTGTAATTCCCGATGTGGTTGACTTCTTGCGCGGGAATAATGGCTAGCAAATGAAATTTCGCTTTGTCGTTTGCTACAAAGTCCGCTTGCTCCTTCTTGGTCCATGACTCTATTTCTTTATCCTTGTCGTTGTTGTCTTTAGGAACTGAAAAATTATTTTTCATAATTAGTAGTAGTTCAATATCTGTTTTGAAAGATACTTGCATTCGGCGCTTCCACATCGAGAACTCCCCCTCAAATTTTGGCGGGTAGATTACAACTCTAACCATTTTCTCGAAATTGCTGCAGTCGGCGGTTAGCCCTTCTGCGATGACCTTGGCACTGATACCACTTGTTGGATCGGGTTGGACCGGCTAGAGGGGGGTGAATAGACAGTAAAAAAAATTATGAAAGTGGAGGCACTCGTCTTTAAAAAAAAAGAAACTTGGTCGCAACTGAGAACGTTGCTTCCAAGATAGTGAACGCTCAATAAAAATCTCCTTATGGCGGAGAAGCCTTATAAAAATAGCACGCTAGACTTTTAGAGATTTTACAAGAATGAATAAAATGATTGATTGAAAAGGTTGAAACTCTAAGCCTATTTATAGCCTAAGAGAATAAATCTGGATTGTTGATTGTTGAAGAATTTTCTCTTGGTCGTTGATCCATGGATGTAATCTGGATGGTTGATCTTGGATGGGATTAAACTGCATCCATTGGATCTGATTCAAGGATAAGGTTTTATCCTTTAAGATTTTATCATCTGCTTTAGACTTCGATGTTATCATCTTCAAGTAGAATCATCGGCAGCATCTCAATGTCATTAACTATTATCCCAACTGGTAACCATGGCGACATTAATTAAATTTTCTTTTTTTTCGAGTGCCTAGTTTGACATGGTCAAACTGACCAATCTTTTGGTTCATCTTCTGGGTGATTTCCGGCCAACCGGAGTTAGGCTCACCCGACTCCGGCCTTTCGCCCCTCGAGCATTCTTCCTCTTGGTTTCCCATCCCTCGGGCGTCACGTACGTCCTTCTCGATCCACCGGTGTACTCTTCCACAGCTTCTGTGTATCTCGGATTGTACCAAGCCCGTCGGTTCACTTCCCTGCACAATCCTTCTCGTCTGCTAAGTTTTACGCTCGACTTCCTCTATACCTAAGGTTCTACACACTTAGCAGAGGAATTAAACATACCAGGACCTAACTTAAATTGGTTGATCACATCAAAATCAACCAGGGGTACTTACAGAAGCTACCTTGCCACATCCTAGACTAGTTAGACTAGAGTTTTTCAAAAAGTAAATTAAAAGTATCATTTCTTTAAAAGGTTTTGTCTAAGAAAAGGGTTGTTATTCCGATAACCAAGAAGCCCATGTGTCTCGCCAAGACCTGGAAGTCAATTATTGAAATTTACTTTTAAGTTACTAATTGTTAAACTTGAATCGAACTCAAGGTCAAACAATCTATAAAATCAAATTGAGAAAAATTGTTCAAGCATCTCACAACACCCATAAGGCAACTATGCTTGTTTGTATTGCAACACTTAGAATAGGTGACATGATAAGGACTAATCAATTGATAAGTGTTTTCAAAATATTTTCAAAAACTCCTTAGAATATTTTCATAAAAATCTATTTTCAAAATAGTGACTAAACATATTTTAATCAATTTCATGCATGATTGTGTTTACTTATAAATAGATTTCAAAAATTATATATCATTTTGAAAATTATTTGACCTAAACTTAGACACAAATCTCTAGGTCAACACTAAAGTCCCTTAAGATACTTAGGTAGAGTTCTTTGTAGTTAACAAGGGTAGCCAAAAGGTGTCAGGTTCAGGGGGAGTCTATTTTTTTACGATTTTTTTAAACATTTCTTTTAAAAATTATTTTTCAAAAAGTATTCTTTTCGAAAATTTATCTCTTTCAAAATGTTTTTTCTTAAAAATTATTATTTCTTTCAAAATGCTTTTCGAAAAATATTTTTCAAAAATTTATTATGTTTTTCAAAATATTTTTGAAAAATACTTCTTCAAAAATTATCATATTCTTTTAAAAATATTTTTCTAAAATATGTGTTAATTGCTCTTACGATTTGGATAAACTCTAAGACACATAGAAAGTTTTCCTTATGATTTGCAAGGATTCCTAAGATTGTATCAGACTTAGGGGGAGTCCCAATCAAAAGAACAATTCGTCCTTTAATTTCTGATTACTTTAAAATCTTTCTTAAATTTTTTTTGTAATTATTTTCGTTTTAATCAAACCCTAAGACTCAAAGGAAGATCAACTTGTAATCAACAAATTTCCTAGGACTGTGCCAGGTTTAGGGAGAGGTTGAAATTAAAAGAACTATTAGAAGTCTCAAAAATACTATATTTTCAAAAAAATACTATATTTTCAAAAAAATACTATCTTTTCAAAAATACTTTATTTTTGAAAATATAATATTCTTATTTTTCAAAACATATTTTGAAAATCTTTTGTCTTTTGAATATTTTTTAAATCTTTGAAAATTTACTTGAGTTTCAAAAAATCTCCAAGACACATAGGAAAATTTACTTGCGGTTAACAAGGTTTCTTAGGCTTGTGTCAGATTGGGAAGGAATCCAAATCAAGAAATGTATTATTTTTAAAAATTAAATACATATATTAAAAATACTTTATCTTGATTGGAAAATCACTATGATACATAGGAAATTTTCTTATGGTCAACAAGATTCCTAGGATTGTGTCAGATTTAGGGAAATTCAAATCAATAAAGTACTTATCTTTTTAAATTGTATTCAAGTACTTAGCGTCTCTTAAAATATTTTCTAATAAAGGTACTTGGTTTTTCTAATAAAAAAAAGGGAGGTTTTTTTAAAATTATATTTTCTTTTGAAAAAAAATTAAATATTTTTGAAAATCGTATTGTTCATGCAAATTTTAACTTAAAATCTTTGTTATTACCGTTTATTTCTTTTTGATGTGGGTCAAAGGGGGAGAGAGTACCTTAAGTTAGATTTTTTTCAATTTCTCCCAAGTATTGACCTAAAACCCTTAGATCATAACCTAACTTAAGATTATTGTCAAACATCAAAAGGAGGAGATTGTTGGTGCAAAGAGCATCATTCATGAATAATCAACCTCTAGTGTTTCGATGTTTGACAATATACCATGGTATGATCAAAGTGATCAAGGGTTAAGCCAAACAGGACCTGATGTTTGGTAGAGTAAACCCAAATATGATCAGTTTGACAAAGGGTTAGCCAAACATGACCTGATGTTTGGCTGAGTGACTAAACCCATATCTGGTAAGATAGACCAAGGACTAAGCCAAATAGGACTTGATATTTGGCAGAGAGAAGTCTAGTTAGGATTAAGATGACTAGCAAAGAAGCCCATATCGAGAAACGAAATCCTGGTGAGTGAAATTGGGTCCTAGTGAGTGAAGCAAGGTGAACGAAATCCTGCTGAGTTAAGTTGGGTCCTAGTAAGTGAAGCTAGGTGGATGAAGTCCTAGTTTAGAGAATTGGGCACAAAGTCTTGGCCGAGGGTTGGGCACCGAAGTCCTGGTTTGAGGAATTGTGCATGAAGTCCAGGTCGAGGATCGGGCAAAAGACTTAGCCGAGCAAGGACTACAGACAGAAGTAGAGACGGGTCGAGGATCGGATGTCTCGAGATCCGGGAGTCTCGAAGTTCGAGCAAAAGTCCAACCGGAGGTCCCGGTTGGCAAAGGGTAACTTCTCCAGAGTGGAGTAGGTGAGGACGCGTTCCCTAGGAAAAGGAACAGTAGGCGTCGGTTCGACCTAGGATTTCATTTGTAATCCAAAGTTAGAACCAGATAGCTCTGGTTGTCAATCATTAAGGCTTAAGATTGTTTGTCTGTTTGTTGTGCGTTTGGTTATCTTGCAGGAACCTGGAGTTAGAGGCAAGATAGAAGAGCAAACGCAAAACAAACAAATGCTAGGAAAGGACTTCCTGGGCGCCTGAATAAACCTAGGCGCCCTATATGGAGGGTGCCTTAGGTTAAGGGTGCCCATCTATCCCAGGCACCTGAAACATCCCAGGCGCTTCAGTGCTCCCAAGCGCTTGGGATGCAAGATTTTAGCCCCGCATCGAGTTCTCTATTTCAGATCAGAATGGACCACTTATGAGGCACCTCAATGGGCTCTAGGGTGCCCGAATGAAATGTATAAAAGGGTCGTCGACCCCTCAGTTCAAAACATCAACTCTCACATCCGATTACTCAGTGCTACGACGAAGCTCTGCAACCAAGGAGGCTCCAGGAGGAAGTGTGCAACGCTTCGGAGTTCCGGATTGGTCGGGATTGTCATCTTTTGTTTGGTTTATATTTAGTTATAACTTGTAATTCTTTATCAATATTTTTCTTGTACTCTAAACTGTAAGACGAGTTTCTCCACATCCGGAAATTTCGAAAAGGAGACCACTAGTAGGCAAGCACTACCCGTAATTAGGCCTTGGACGTACTAACCTTGTGGGTTGGGAACCAAGTAAATCCTGTATGTTCTTGTTGTGTTGTTTTTACTTTCATTATTCCGCTGCTACTAACAACTCTAATATTAAGCGAACGATCAACGAAGTTTCGACGAAAAGTTTACAAGTCGATATTCACCCCCTCCCTCTATTGACGCCACCGATCCCACACCATTTAGATAGTTTTGGATTTTGTATCAATCTTGGGATTGGTGATAGATATATTTTTAAATGTATATTTTCCAAGTAGACATGGATATCTAAAATTTAGATATGCATTTCTAAATGTACTTGGAAAAAATATATTTTTTCTAAATGTATCTATCACCAAGTAGGCATTGGTGATAGACACAAAATTTAAAATTTTTTAGAAATTTGTGGAATTGGTTATGCATTTCTAAAATTAGATTTAGAATGCTGTAAAGGCTGATTTCTGAGTATCAGTTGACTAGTTCTGGGGGCAACCGACTAATAATTTTGTGAGGTTCCTTTTAGATAGGGATCAGTCGACTGATAACTATCTCAGTCGACTGATACATGCTGAAATTATTTTCAGCAAAGTTGAAAAGAGTCCTAATGATGTCAAACATATATATAATCTTTTGGGGGATTATTACACCATGTTTATGATCATTAGAGTGTAAAGAATCTAATAATTAGGATATAGTTGGAGTTCTTTTTGATGTATGATAAAGGAGAAGAATTAAAGTTTAATTGGGAAAATCTTATGTACCTTTGTACCTTTGCAAGAAATCCTAGCTCAAAGGGGAGCTTAGGTAAAGGGGCAGCATTATTGCTCATGTATTGGCAAAGGGGGAGCCTAATGATAGGTTCTTAAAAAGTCCTTGGTAAGTCTAAATGTAAGAGGAGCCTTGGAAAGGTTCTTAAAAAGCGCGTTGATGAAAATCCTAACTCACTGGGGAGTTTAGGTATTGGGGATGCCTTGTGATAGGATCCATGCATTATTTACATTTGCATTACATGTTTGCATATGCATTGACGGTATAAGTCCAAAGTGTAGCCTTGGCAACGTAAGTTCAAATATTTTTAGCATTTGATTTTCTATTTATTTTTTCTAACTTAAATGTATTGCCAAACATCAAAAGGGAGAGATTGTTGAAGCAATCTATGGTCCATGCGACCATGTGTTTTGATGTTTGGACAAAAGGTTTAAATTAAGTTCACCCTTGTATTTGATATATGTATTTGAGTGTGTAGGTTCTACAAGATACATATAGACTTAGCTTGATGGTTTCGGGTTTGGTGAAGGATGGTGCATCCGAGAGACCATGGACAAGGTACAAACAATGAGCCGAGGGAAGCGCACTTTGAGGCATACACGAAGGATGACATGTGGAGATGAGCTACGAGCTTGTATGCATCCGAGGGGTAAGAGTCAAAGTCGAAGAAGACTTGAAAGCAACAAGTCAAGGTTGTAGAAGAGTTAAGTGAGTCATGAGGGTTCGAGAGCTGAGTGAATTATACTCGGGATGAGAAATCCTAGGCTTAGGGTGTTACCAATCGACTGGTATGGGATCAGTCAACTGGTAGAGGGCATAGAAGGATCAGTCGACTGGTGTTGGCTGGATTCGAACGTTGGGCTGTAACGTTCGAATCTGACA
Organism: Boesenbergia rotunda; assembly: GCA_024364735.1. NCBI lineage: Eukaryota > Viridiplantae > Streptophyta > Magnoliopsida > Zingiberales > Zingiberaceae > Boesenbergia > Boesenbergia rotunda. Next base: position 7,062 of record JAGFNQ010006223.1, on the reverse strand, counting down.
GTTGTCAATCGACTGGTGCCAACTGGTGTTGGCACCAGTCGACTGGTAACCACCGAATCAGCAACATGCTCTATTTAAGAGAGCTCGGTTTGGTTGGACAAACATTGACGAAATAAGCATGGTTAAAAATTATTAATAGTTTTCAAGTGCTCAGGTGTGCTTGCGAGTTTGTGGCAAGGTTTCTCCACCCACAAGGAGCTACACGAGCTAGCTGAAGGCTTTCCGGGGAGTCATCCACCAACGGATCGGGATCGTTCACCTTACGGACAGTCGTGGAGTAGGATCGTTATCTCCAAACCATATAAATTGGTTTGTGTTCTTTCTTGTTAGTTTTAGTTTAATAATATTCCGCTTGCGCATAATAACAAGTGTAGAAAAGAACAAGCATTTGGAGGCAACGTCTATTCACCCCCCCCTTCTAGACGACCATCGATCTTCAACATCCACCTTAAGGGTTGAGGGGGAGCATAATTCACCAAAGTCGGTGTTGGGGCAATCGGTCCTGAGATGATCTGGAGGATCATGATATTTTGATGTATGGGCAATATGGTTAAGTTAGGATTGTTGGAAACGGATGGCTAGAGAGGGGGGGTGAATATAGTCAATCACTTCGACTTTAAACACTTATGAAGTTTCTGCAACTCATATATCAGTAGCACAGTGGAAAGAGTAGAAAACAGAGTATGCAGAAAACTAATAACAGAAATGAAAGCAAAACAAACACAGCTAGGAAGATCGCTAACAAGGAGGGTTTACAAGGTTCGGGGATAACTTGCCCCTACTCCTTGGCGTGCCCTTAAGGTGGACGATCCCTTGATCGTTGGCAGATCAAGCCCCGGTTAACACCGGATAGAAGACAACCTCCTTCTCGGTGGAGAAACCTCTCCACAGTGTTTCAATCACAAATATATATTTAAGTACAATGAAACAATAGGAAGGATCTTACTCAAACACTCAGCAAAGACAAGAACACAGCAAGCTTTCCCGAGCTCCACCCAGCGGCGATCTCACGCAAGGATCCCTTCCTCGTGTCTTCCCGCTGTCGGACTCCAAGCCTCTTGTTCTCTCCTTCAAGCGCTCAAGTAATGGTTGCTTCAAGAATGCAGTAGCTTGCTCAAGGTGATGAGAACTTCAGAAACACAGCAAGCAAGTTGTGGAGAACTCAAGGCGCGGCAAGAAACTCAATTCGCAAAAACAGTACTCCTCCACGAAGCCTTCTCCGCCCTTTTTGTTTCTCCACTCAGCATCAGGTGACAGCATCTCCTGCAGCCTCCAGCTACCTCACTGCCAACGCCAGCTACCACTGAGCCTTCCCTGGACTTCCTGAGCTCCCTCAGCCAAGATCCAGTCAGCGGCTCCAGTCTACAGCTCCGGCCGTTGCAACCTGAGATGGAAAACGGACAAACCTGCTCCAAGGAAAGCCTCCATTGACTTCTCCTTGAGTGTTTGAATCCTCCCCTGTCACCTGCAGCTTAATCAGAGTGTTAGAGCAGCATATCAAGCAGTAAATCAAGATTCAGAAGTGAAGCGCAGAGAATCGGATACGATCAAACGCTCTGATCGCGTCTGACAGTGCAATTTGAATTAAAGTATTCGGTCACCGGACCGATCCAGGGCTTGTGGATCGGTCACCAGACCGATCCACCTCTGTGCTGGGATTCCCAGCTCTCACGACAGCACAGCCTGATCGGTCACCGGACCGATCAGAGTGAAGCCTGATCGATCACCAGACCGATCAGAGTGAAGCCTGATCGGTCACCAGACCGATCAGAGTGAAGCCTGATCGGTCACTCAGACCGATCAGGACATATGAACAGTAATTCTGTAATAAGATCCTAAGTCCCTGATCGGTCACCGGACCGATCCAGGGTCTGATCCGGAGGAGAACTCACTCACTGTTCGCTCCCTAATCGTTCACCAGACCGATCAGGAGCAAGTCAGTGAGGAAGCTGCTTGCTCCCTGATCGGTCACCGGACCGATCAGACATCGCTGGATCGGTCACCAGACCGATCCATGAAGGAGCAACGTGCCAATATCCCTGATCGGTCACCAGACCGATCCAGGGAGTCAAACCCAGCCCTCCAAGCTAGGGTTTCATCCACCTTAGCCCTCCAAGCTAAGGATTTTTCCATCTAACTCTCCAAGTTGGGAATTTGCACCTAACCCTCCAAGTTAGGACTTTTCACATAGCCCTCCAAGCTAGGACTTTTCACCTAGCCCTCCAAGCTAGGACTTTTCACCCAACCCTTCCGAGTTAGAACTTTATCCAACCTAGCCCTCCAAGCTAGGCACTTGACCCTCCAAGCCAGGACTTTTCACCTAATTCTCCAAGTTGGGACTTTGCACCTAACCCTCCAAGTTAGGACTTTTCACCTAGCCCTCCAAGCTAGGACTTTTCACCCAACCCTTCCGAATTAGGACTTTCCAACACCTAGCCCTCCAAGCTAGGATTTTACACACCTAACCCTCCAAGTTAGGATTTTCCAAACCCTGCCTAATCCTCGATCAGGACTTAATCATAATCATCATAATCATCAACCTAAACTAAAATCGGTGTCAATACCAAAATAACAATCAGGGCCAGACTGCATCAACAATCTCTCCCTTTTTATTATTTGATAACCCGATTTTAAGTTTAGGGATTCTCAATTACTTTTCTCAAATTTAGAATCATAGGGGAATCAAGATCCTCCCCCTACAACATGATCATCCTAAACTTAACCAATCCACACTCTCCCCCTTTGTCGAACACCGAAAAGGGGCTAGAGGGGCTGTTAAGTTTAAAACAAACTCCCCCTCAACCCTAGGGGTATCCCAGAACAACAAAGATTCGATGGAATTGTTTTTGAAGTATATGATATCATGTGGAAAAGATAGATCAAGATGAAACCATCACATACATCATATGAATCTATAACATGTCATAACGGTCATATACATCAAGTGGAGATGGCATCAAAAACATAATCATGGCAGTGTAGCAAGTATGCAAATAGTAGTCATCATAGCATCAACAAGTATCGACAAACAGTAATCATGTGAGCATTTATACAAGCAACATCCTAAGCGAGATAGGCCAAATAACCTGCTAGAACAGACAAGAGTCAGGACGTACACATCCGTCAAAAACATCAAACACGAACATAGAGCAGTCAATCGTCAGCTGGATCATCGTCTGAATCGTCAATGTATATGATATCTCCTGGTGAAGGGCCACTGGGAGATGCACCATCAGGAAATGTATGATGATACCACTCTTCATACCATCTGTCCTGGAATGAGCGCATCTCAGAGACATCAGAGGCTAGAGCATCGAGACGGCGATCAAAAGACTGACACTCTGAGCGGACCTCCTGTCGCCAGAGCTCGGAGATATGCAACTCGTGCTCCATCATCCGCTCTATCTCCGCAACCTGCCAGCGTAGATCAGGGGCCCACTCATCGTAGTCGGCAGTAGCAGCTGGCGGCTCCTGGTCATGAGCTGCTCTCTGTAGATCTCCCTCACGTCTGCGATCCTTCCACCTTAGCCCCTGGGGCCCTAGGGCAATGCCGGACTGAGCAAGCATGCGATGATCCAGACGACAGTCCTGTCGAAGCATGGTCACAATGCGGCCCTGTGAAACGTCGATGCCAACCGATTCCAGCCAGGCAGTGATGATATGGCCGAATGGCATGTGGACTGACTGGGTGGATGACAGGCAGTGGACGATGATGGAGAAATAGACCGAGGCCACTGGATCAAAATCTAACTGCTGATGCATCCCGTAGAGCATCAAGCAGTGGGACGGGCGAATCTTATCCAGATGTTTCGAAGTAGTAGGTAGAAGACAATTGGTGATGATCTTGAACAGAACATAGTCAACAGGGGAAAGGCGAAGAGCAAGAAATGTGAGAAAATCACTAGTGCTCTCACCAGAACCCCTTGGCCTGGGATGGCCTAGAAAGTACTCATAGATGAAATCAGGGGTTATTTCATTGAAGGGAAATGGAAGAGGATTAGGATGGTAAGGGTAGAGAAAGAAATCATTGTTTGACCGACGACAACCAAGAAAATCAGTAAAAATAGATCGATTAAAGTCAAGGTCGACACCGGTGACACGAGTCCTCCACCCCGTTCCCTCCCCACTCACCAGGTTATTATAGAATTCAGAGACCAAGTCAAGATTGATCGGCCTCTCAAGAAAAAGAATGGATTGAAGATTGTAATGTGTGATAATTTGTTGGATGGTCGGGCAATGTTCATAGATAAAGGACTGGTCTATGGTTCGACATGGCATTAATTTGAAATTGTGCCACTCAAAATTTAACGCAAGAGTGACACTCTGAAATCGAGTATGTAGAGGCGGTGGAGGCCTTGGAGAAGGTGTAGATATGGAAGGGCCTTTGCCCTTTGAGCTTTCCACCATAGGTTCCTTACCTTTAGAAGATTTTCTAAAGGATCGAATTGATCATGGCACAGAATGGAATCAATTTGGGCAATGTTGAGACAAATATGTTGGATCGAGAAATGCGACAGAGGGGGGGGGTGAATGTCGTAAATCGTTCGGATTTAAAAAGAGTAAGTGCGCAGCGGAAATAAGACACAAAAACAATGCTAACAAGGTCGTTTTACTTGGTTCGGAGCCTGTGTCGACTCCTACTCCAAGGCCCACGGTCGTTGACCGTTTTCTGCGGGCAATTCTATACGTTCGAGAAAGTTTACAATAAAAAGTATTACAGAATCAGAGTAGTAAACTTAATCAAGCTCTTCGTTACCGACGTCCGGTGTAGATCGAAGTGTTGGAGCAGCAGGACGTCGTCAGCTCGAGTTGGAAGAGTTCGGGTGCGAGTCATGAAAGCAGAAGAGTGTGTAAGCGTCGCAGTAATTGATGCACTGAAGAAGGAGGTCGAGGGCCCTTTATATAGGGCCTAGGGGCGCCCTGGTCGACGGGGGAGCCCCCCACGTGGCAGCAGATTTGGTTGTAGCTCGGTCGCCGTCTGATCCCATTATCCTCGGGATCCGGTTTGACCGGGGCGCCCAGAGGACTCGGGGCGCCCGGATTGACCGGTCAAAGCCTCATCTCTTCGGCTTCGCAGGGATGCGCTCCGGCAGCTGGCAGTGGGGGCGCCCGCGACATGCGGGGCGCCCGCGACAAGCGGGGCGAAGCGCGTCGAGGTTGTTACAGACTTGGATTGACCTTGGGGGCGCCCTGGTCGTCCGGGGCGCCCTGCTCAGCTTCTGCCTCACTCCTTCGAGGCTCTCTGAGCTGCAGATACTCAGTCCTTCGATCCTGCATCCAGGGTTAGTCCAAATAACAATTATATTTTATACAGCCTTAGCTGTCTTGGTTCTGACTTTGGTCTCCAAAATGAAGCCCTAGGTCGAACCGACGCCTAATGTTCCCTCAAGGGGAACGCGTCCTCACCTACTCCTCTCGGGAGAGTTTACCTGGTGCCAACCGGATCCTCCAGTTGGACTTTTGCCCGGCAGTCCTTCGCCAGGTCTTGAGTTACCAAGCTGCCCTTCGCTTGGTGCCTAGCTGCCCTTCGCTAGGTCTTTTCTTCTGGCAGTCCTTCGCCAGCCTAGCAGTCCTTCGCTAGGTCTTTTCTTCTGGCAGTCCTTCGCCAGTGCCTAGCAGTCCTTTGCTAGGGCTTCTGCTGTCTGGCAGTCCTTCGCCAGTGCCTAGCATTCCTTCGCTAGGGCTTTTCTTCTGGCAGTCCTTCGCCAGGACCTAGCAATCCTTCGCTAGGGCTTTTCCATTCTGGCAGTCCTTCGCCAGGGCCTAGCTGTCCTTCGCTAGGACTTTTCTTCTGGCAGCCCTTCGCCAGGGCCTAGCAGTCCTTCGCTAGGGCTTTTCCTGTACACTCAAGTAGCATTGTTAGATAACAAACAACCCTTAACTTTGAATCCTTTGCCAATATCAAAACAAGGTTCGATCTGGTGCTTCCTGCACCAACAATCTCCCCCTTTTTTATTATGGCAACACAATTCAATGTTAAGGAAACACTTATAACAGTTTAAGCACAAAAGGTTAAGCAATGAAGTATAACTATTTATGAATAGAATAAATGTAGAGTTGAAAAAAAATATTTATTTTTCATACTCCCCCTAAAACCCTGAATACTTGTATTTACAACTCTTAACTTTGACCTTTCCTCCCCCTTTGACATATATCAAAAATAGGCATGGGTGAACAAGGTATCTAACAGGGATTTATGAGTTTTTCTAAGTGCTTCATGTTTTTGACAAAGTATTTCAAAAACAGAGTAAAAATATTTTCAAAACTTTTTACACTTAGATAATTTTCAAGTATAAAGCAAGTACTTTTGAAAAGTTTGAAAAATTAAGTGTCAGGTACTTGGTTTAAAAATAGTTAAGTACTAAACTCATTTAAATACTTGAAATAAATTTTTGAAAGGAATTGTTAAGTACTTAGAAATAATTTTTGAGAAAGACTTAGAAATAATTTTTGAAAGAAATAGTTAAGTAATTGGAAAAAAATGTTAAGTACTTAAGTTGTATTTTAAAAAAATTAAGTAAAAAATCAAGTACTTAAATTGATTTTGAAAAAATTAAGTACTTCGGATGTTTTTGAAATTCAAATTTTTCAAATTTGATTCCCTCTTTTCTTTCCTATCTCTCCCCCTTAATGTTAAATTCTTCTCCTTAGACCATTTTTAAGTTCAATTAAGAATAATATTTTGAAGGAAGTGATAAGGAGAATGTTTGTGTATCAGAGCCTATGAATTTTGAAAGCAAAAAGATACTTAGAATAATTTTGAAGGCATAAAAAAAAACTTAAATTTCTAGATTAAATCCATTTTAAAAAATATATTTGTAGGCAAATCTTTAAAAGCTTCACGCACTTAGAACACTTTTGCCTTGAAAAATATTTGTACTTTTGGAAACATTATATTTTGAAAAATAGCAGTACTTTTTTAAAGATATTATGCATTTTTGAGGACATAAGTACTTTTAGAAAAATATTAGACTTTGAAAGATATGAGTAATTTTTGAAAAGTATTATGCATTTTGAAAATAAAATATTTTACTTGACTAGGTTTCTTTTTCCAGTCTGACA
>JAGFNQ010006222.1:51578-71101 GCA_024364735.1 Boesenbergia rotunda | reverse complement strand
CCCCAGGGTGAATGACTCGGGCGAATGAAGCCCTTGTCTAGTAGCTCCTGGAGTTGCTCTTGTAATTCCTTCAACTCTGCTGGAGACATACGATATGGGGCCTTCGAGACCGGACCAGTACCAGGCACTAGCTCGATCTCGAATTCCACTTCTCTATTGGAGGTAGTCCCGGCAATTCTTCTGGGAACACTTCTGGATATTCGCAGACTACCCGTACATCCTCCTGCTTGAGTTCTTTCTTGCTTCTGAGTCCACTATGTGTGCAAGAAAACCAGCACACCCTTGCTCTAGCATCTGGTGGGCTGCCAAGGCTGAGAGAAATTTCTGAGTCTTCCTCCTTGGGGCTCCCTGAAATTCGAATGGTGGTTCTCCCTCTGGGCTGAAAACCACCTTCCTTCTACGGCAGTCCACTGAAGCGCTGTACTTACTGAGGAAATCCATGCCCAGTATGATGTCGAAGTCCTGCATCGCAAGGACTATCAGATCGACATATAGCTCTCGGTCTGAAATCTTGATTGGCACAGCCCGGAGCCTCTGGGTGGACTCCATGATTTCCCCTGAAGGGAGAGTTGTCAGGAATCTGGACTCCCAACTCTCTGTAGGCACCTGTAACTTACTAGCAAAAGGTACTGATACGAAAGAATGGGTCGCCCCAGTGTCAAACAGTGTAGTAGCTAAATGCTGAAAAATAACTATTTGACCTGTTACGACCGTGGAGGCGCTGGCAGCTTCTTCCTTCGTGAGGGAAAAGACTCTGGCATTGGTTGGAACTGGTGCTGCTTCCAACCCTCTCTGACTGATCTGAGGTCCCTCCAGTATAGTAGGCATGTAGTGTAACTGAGGCTTGCCTCCATGCTGTACGGACTGCTGAGGAAGTACCTTAAACTTATTTGGACACTCTTTGGATCTGTGTCCCTCTTGTCCACATGAATAGCATCCAGTTACACCCAAAAGGCATGCTCCTGGATGGTTCCTCCCACACTTAGGACAAGGTGGATACTTAGCTTGCTTGTTCTCTGAGTTTCCTTTTTGGCTGCCAGGCCACTGCTTCCTTTTGTGGTTCTTATTCTTCCAGTTCTGGTTATTTGGCTGAGGCTTCTGTCCTCCTATTATCTTGTTCTCAGTCAGGACTGGCTTCTGCTGTGCTTGCTGTGCCTTGATGCTATTCAGGTAGTGCTCTGAGATTAGAGCACTACTGACTAACTCCTCGCTGGTCTGGGGTCGGTGCATCCCGCTGTTCACGTTGAGTGCTATCTCCGGGTTCAGCATGCGAAGCATCAGTCTGACTCGCTCCTTCTCTGTGCTGACTAGCTCTGGGCAGAGGCGAGCTAGCCTGTTGAACTTTGCAACTGCTTCTCCCACTGATAGGCTACCCTGTCTGAACTCCATAAAGTCCTCGAAGTGCTTGTTGGTAACCTTCATGTGGAAGAATTCCTCATAGAACTCGTGCTCAAAATCTGCCCAGCTCATCTGGTTGACTATCTTCTTACTCTTGACGCGCTCCCACCACATACGAGCATCTCCAGTTAGGCAGAAGGAGGCACATTTGACCTTCTCAACCTCTGGCCAGTCAAGAAGCTCCATCGTGCTCTCTAAAGTCTTGAACCAAGCCTGGGCATCCCAGGGCTCAGTCGTGCCTGAGAAGCTTTCGGGTTTCAGCCTCTGCCACTGGACGAGGTATGCTTCTTGTCTTCGGTTCACTGCAGGGGTCTCTTGTGGGACTGGTGGAACTTCAGCCACTACTGGAGTTCCCACTCCTGCTGTGGGTGGTGTAGGGGGCACTGGGTGCTGATTCGCCATTAGTGTGGCGATGGTCTTCTGTTGTTCTGTAATCTGAGCTTGCATTTGAGCAATGACTGCCATCAGGTTTGGCTGTTCTGTGCCAGGCTCACTGTTATCTGGAACTGGAGTTCTGTTATTAGCATTAGGAGCTCGGCCTCTTCTTGCCATCTAATAATGCATAAGGAAACAAGAAATCACTACTACATCTCTAGGTATAAACTTGTCTTCTTACTTAGAAATCTGATATCCATTCTAGGGATTAAACATGATTCCGTGATACTAAGGGATTAAACATGCTTCCTTGTTCTATGCATATGTGAGTAGTACTTAAGCATTTCTCTATACTGCAATTAAATAAAGGAGCAATAGAAAAACTGAAACTTAAAGCTTTCTTACTTGAAGACGGCAAGGTTGATGCTGATGTGTGTGTGATGCTGGAGAATGGGACCTGCTCTGATACCAACTGTAGCGACCCGCCTTCTTACTGTCTTTAGACGGATCGTTACTTTCTCTATACTTCTCTACTTTTGATATATGATAAAAATGCGGAAATCTTTTTTTTTTAACTTCTAAATTCATCTAACAATTATAATCTAACTTAAGCAATCATGTATAATAACATCTCACTTTTACTATCTCAAAACTCACAAAAATGGTATTCATTCGAATCTGCCTCACCCAACTGAAACAGCCCGTACCAGTCGACTGATGACGTCATCAGTCGACTGATACGGCTGTGAGCAGTTTTACAGGTTTCGGCCCCTTGCTTCTTCAATCCACCATTCATTCAGTTTCGAGCCAAATCAAACTACGACATCATTTCTATACACCATATCAGTTTCCTAAACGATTTAGCCATTCAAACGAATTCATAAACTTGAATTTAGGACTTTTATGGAAGAAAACAAACTACAAAAGTTATATGAACTTTATCACTAAGGTTTGTACCAATCTTTGCTTCTAACCATGTAAAACTCATCATGCAAGATTCTATAACATTGCTAAAGCATTATGGAATGAGAAAGCAACTCTTCTAAACATACTTGAGTAGCAAAACTTGATTCGGAAGGAAAATTGATACTATCTTGGCACAAACACCTTTTTCTCTAACAAAGTATCAATATTTCTAACTACTCACTTTTCTACTTATCCAATGCAATCATAAAAGTACATAAGCTAAATGAAATGACATGGAATCTTTACTCTAAGCAATTGAGCATGTAAAACTATCCAAAACTCAAATACTCTATAATCTCCATAAGCAAGAACTTGAAATTTGAATAAACTTAAACATTGCAATTCAAATAACTAAATAGTCTCGTCTCAAAGATCTCTCCATAATCAGCCACCACACACACTTTGCTCAGCACCGCCTCGTCGCCTTCCTTCAGAATTGCCTGCCTTTACCTTTATCTGCAATAAGAGGAAATGCATCTATAAGCAAAAGCTTAGTAAGTACTATCTAGCTCACAAAAACTCGAAATATGCAAACATGCTTCTAGATCAAACTGAACATCATATGAGATACCAATATGCTTGAAAGAAAACTAAGAACATGTATAACTCAAAACATGCATACTCAAGCAATAATAAATCTCATTCTACTTTTCTTGGCTCAGCTGGAAACTTTAGCTATTCTTTAACTTTTGAAAACTCTTTAAACTTTCGAAAACTTTGCTAAAGCATATACTTGAAAATAATAATCACTTGGATCCACTGAAGACGTAAGTACCATCTGAATGCGCGTTCCCTAAAAGGTTGGGGTAGCGAGCCACCAATCCTAATAGAGCAGACCTTGGTCTACCAGGGCCAAGACCTTGGAATTGGACACCTGGATTTCTTTAACGACGCCCTTGGACGCCGGGTACTGGCCTTATAAAATAAAATAGCTTTTCTTCCTTTTCTTTCTTATCTGTAAATGCCTTGGCATTTTCTGGAGCACCTTGCGTGCTAAAATCCCTAAGTCTTGACTTTTGGGGATTTTCTTAAGGCCTTGGCCTTTTCTTTTCTTATCTTTATCTTCTTTTCTTTTCTCATAACTTTCTTGGCCCTAAACTCACATAGGGTGCTTATCAAACATATACAAGCATATAAGAAACTAAGATCACATGCAAAAGCTAAAGCAAAAAGGAAAAATTCTCTTTTAAAAACTTTTAAAGGAAATTCTCGCGGTAAAACCGCCTCTTACTGCAGGTGAGCAGTACTTACATTGATATCTTGGACTTACAACCAAGAACGGCGTCGGAGGTTCGAGAGAAACTTGAGATCTCGGAGAATTCTTCACGTCTACGCGTTCCTCTCGTCGCGGGGATCCCGAATATAGTATTATCTCTTGGAGAAAGGGTCTCGGCCGACCCTCTTGGCCTTGATTTGCGTGCGCACAAGAGAGGAGAGGGAGAGGGGTCGGCGCAAGGGTGTTGGCCGAAGGGTTTGAGAGAAATCCCAACTTCTCTCTTTAAGTTTTCTATTTATACACTTAAGGATCGGATCAACCTAACTACAGCTTAAGTATTTATTTTTCTTTCCTTTTCTGTGCTTGAAACCCCTAGCCCAGCTGGTTGCGTGCGCTTGCTGTTTCGGTGGTGGTCGCAGGTTCGATCTCCGGCTGCCCTTAATTAGTTTTTCCATTTTTGGCCCTTTTTCCTTTTTCTTTTTCTTTTTCCAAAAATAGCAAACGGGCTCGGAAAATTCCATAAAAATACTCTAAAAATTCCTAAAAATATCTAGAATATTTCTAAACCATTTCTAAATAATTATAAGGACTTTAAAAACTAAAAATGGGAATTTTGGGGCGTTACACTCTCAGACTCCTCTGAATCAATAGCTCCTCCAGAAAAATCAGATAAAAACCCCTCAACCTCTAACTCTGTCTGCTCCAGCTCCTCAAGAATATCCATGCTCATAATGGATTGGTCCTCCCTCGGGTGCTTCATAGCGTCGAAAAGGCAAAACTGAACAACCGTATCTCCAATCTCCATGGAAAGTGTACCATTATATACATCAATCTTGGTTCTAGCAGTCTTCAGAAAAGGTCTGCCTAAAATAAGTGGAGAACGGTGTGCAAGATAATCTCCCTCCATATCCAAGATATAAAAATCTGCAAGAAATATTAGCTCCTTTACCTTCACCAAAACATCTTCAATCATACCTGCTGGTGTAAAGGGCCTATACCAAGCATCTGAAAGACTGACCTGAGCATCACATTTATGGAAGCTCCTAAATCAAGCATAGCATCATGGAATATAGTGCTCCCTATCTCACAAGAAATAGTAAATACCCCTGGGTCTTCACACTTCTGAGGTATTGAGTGGATAAGTGCTGAAATATTCTTCCCAAAGCTGACCAACTCATTTTCCTTAAGTTTCTTTTTATGAACACAAAGATCTTTCAAAAACTTAGCATACTTTGGAATTTGTTTGATCATGGTCAACAAAGGTACATTGATCTCTACCTTACTAAAAAGTTCCACTAGTTCATTGAATTCCTTAGCCTTCTCCTCCTCCACTTGCTTTTTGACTAGTGTTTTCCGCTGTGGAAAGGGTAAAAAAACCCTAAAGTAATCTTCTTTGACCGGAAGTGGAGAGGCTGAAATTTTAGTTGTTGTCCCATGCGAAGTGGCTGCTGTTCATTGCGTCTCGCCACTGATTTATTCTCCGTTTTCCACCAAATTTGGAGGGTTACTTGAGGAAGGAGTTGGGAACGGGCTAGGGGTGGAACCAACTGAATTTGAAATCATTTCATGGCTGTTTTGAGCTGGAATTGAGGGTGCTGTCCGGTTTTCTGAAATTTCAACTCTTGGATCATTTTGAGATGATGTAACCTTCCCACTCCTTAAAGTTATAGCACTCACGTTTCCCTTAGGATTAGGAACAGTTTGGGATGGGAGTTGACTTGATCCTTGAGCTTGACTTTGATTAATCCCACTAGCCAATTGCCCCATTTGCCTCTCGAGGTTTTGAATGGTGGGAAACATTTGTTGTTTCTGTTGTAAAACTTGTTGTTGTTGTTGTTGTGTTTGTACAACTTGTTGTAGCATCTCCATCATTTGTTGTTGCTGAGCATTTCCTCCATTTGAGCTCCCATAGCCTCCTTGGTTAGCATATTGCCTTGACTGATTTTGAAAGGATGAAGTAGGCTGAAATTGTTGAACATAGGGCTGTTGGGGCTGATAGGAGGGTGGAATTTGCTGTTGAAAGGGCTGATTAGAGGGCTGACATGCTTGGAAACCTTGCTGGGAGTTGTATCCTTGAAAGTTCTGATTTTGAAGTGGAAAATTTGGTGATGAGAACTGAAAATTCTGATTTTGAAACCCTTGATTGTAGGGCTGTGAATTCTGATTATAGGGCTATGAGGGCTGGTACTCCGGTTGGTTTTGAGGTTGGAAAGTTGAAAACGATTGAAAACCTTGCTGCCCTTGCTGATATGGTTGGAATTGAGGCTGGAATTGTGGAAATTGGTGTTGCGGTTGCTGAATTGTAGGCTGAAAATTTGCATTTTAGGTCTGAAATTGCTGTGGCTGCTGGAATTGTGGCTGTGCTTGCTGGAAATTCTGTGGAGGCTGCTGCAATTGCTGTGTTTGAGGGTTTTGTTGGCAAAAAGAGTTCCCATATTTCAGATTTGGGTGATCCCTCCAACCGGGGTTGTAAGTAGAGGAATAAGGATTGTTTCTTGCTTGAAATTGTCCTCTTACCAATGCTGCTACTGTCTCGTCTTGTTGGAGGGTGGGACATGAATCTGAAGTGTGCTCTTGGCTAGAGCAAATGCTACAGACCCTCATCACTTGATTAGCTTGTAGAGGAGCCGAAAGATTTGAGCCTTGATTTGCATTATTAACATTCAATTGCTTAATAAGTGATGTGATCTCTGCCAATGAATTCCTTATCTCTTTCTGATCAGTAGGAACTACCTTAACTTCACCCACTCCTATGGTGGTCAATGCTCTGCTTCCAAATTGTTGTGAGTTCTCAGCCTTATTAGAAATGAGCTCCCTAGCTTGATCTGGCGTTTTATTCACAAGGGCTCCTCCAGCTGCAGCATCTATCATAATCATGTCCATCTGCAGCAATCCCTCATAAAAGTAGTGAATCAAAAGTTGCTCACTGATCTGATGCTGGGGGCAACTTGAACACAACTTGTTGAATCTCTCCCAGTAATCATAGAGCTTCTCGCCCACCACTTGTTGAATGTCACAGATACTTTTTCTGATTATTGCTGTTCTGGAGGCTAGGAAATATTTTTCCAAAAATGCTTTCTTCATAGAGATCCAACTAGACACGTGCCCCATGGGTAGATAGTAAAACCAGTCTTTTGCTGCTCCTGTCAGTGTGAAGGGAAAAGTTCTCAGCTTGATATCTTCTTCAGAAATGCCCTGAGGCTTCATAGTAGAGCATACAACATGGAATTCGTGCATGTGCCTATTTGGATCCTCTCCAGATAATCCCTGAAACTTGGGCAGCAAATTGATGAGTCCAGATCTGAGCTCGAAATTGTTGGATCGATAGGGTCGATAGAGGGGGGTGAATATCGACAAAACTTTTCGAATTTATGGAGAGAGCAATTTGCACAGTGGAAAGAAACAAAACACTCGAACACAGTATTTTTTACTTGGTTTGGAGCCTAGGTCGACTCCTACTCCAAGGCCCATGATCGTTGATCGTTTACATTGGGCAATTCTATATGAACGCAAAATCAGTTTACAAAAATAGATTTACAAGTATAGAACTATAAACTTTTAATAAAAAAAATCTCTTCTTTTACCGACGTCCGGTTGTAGGTTGACTTTCCGGAGCAGCAGGACGTCGTTGCTCGAGTTGGGCAGTTTCTGGAACAAGGCGTGAGCACAGAAGAGCGTGGAAGCTTTGGTACGAAGTTGTTGTTGAAGGCTTGGGCGTTGGGTGCTATTTATAGCACCCTGGGGCACCCTGGACGTCGGGGGTGCCCTGCCACGTGTCAAGCGATCCGCCTTTAGCTCGGTCAGACGTTATCCCATCCGAATAGGGATAAGTTTGACTCTGGAGGCGGCCTGGTCGCAGAGGGCGCCTTGGCTGACTTCTTCCGCGTAGAAATCTCGGCTGTGGATAAAGATGAAGCTTCGCAGTCTTGGGCGCGGAGGCGCCCTGGTTACTGAGGGCGCCCTGGCTGACGAGGGCGCCTTGGCTGCTGAGGGCGCCCTGCCCAGTAAGCAGCCGAAGCCCTTTTTGCTTCACTTGGTTCTGGTTCACCTTGGGGGCGCCCTGCTCAGCTGCTGCCTCACTCCTTTGAGGCTCTCTGAGTTGCAGACACACGTTCCTTCGGTCCTGCATCCAGGGTTAGTCCAAAACATAATAAAACAATTAGTTTATACAGCCTTAGCTGTCTTGGTTCTGACTTTGGTCTCCAAAATGGAGCCCTAGGTCGAACCGACGCCTACTGTTCCCTCGACGGGGAACGCGTCCTCACCTACTCCTCTCGGGAGAATTTACCTGATGCCAACCACTCCTTTGGTTGGACTTTTGCCTGGCGGTCCTTTGCTAGGGCTTGGATGCCGAGCTGTCCTTCGCCCGGTGCCTAGCAGTCCTTCGCTAGGGCTTTTTACCCTGGCATTCCTTCGCAGGTGCCTAGCATTCCTTCGCAAGGGCTTTTGACTCTGGCATTCCTTCGCCAGTGCCTAGCAGTCCTTCGCTAGGGCTTTTTGCCCTGGCATTCTTTTGCCAGTGCCTAGCAGTCCTTCGCTAGGGCTTTTCCTGTACACTAGAGTAACTTGTTAGACAACAAGTAAGACTTAACTTTTGACTTCTATTGCCATTATCAAAACACAGGTTTGACTTTGGTGCATTCTGCACCAACAATCTCCCTCTTTTTGATTTATGGCAACCTTAGTTCAAAAAGTTAAGTTTAATCAAAAGCAAGAAATTTGTTCCCTCCCCCTGGAGAGAATCTCCCCTTAGATTTTTCAAAACTTCGTGGGTTTTAAGAACTTTACTTAGTATGAATTTGTATTTTGAAAACATAAGTTTTGATAACTTAAGTTAACCGAACATAGAGGTCATTTCTGAAAATATGAGTCTTGAGTACTTAAGAAAATATTCAATGGTTTCAGGGTTTATAAAATTTAAGTTACTTAGGAAGTTTTGAAAAACTTGAGCTTATAAAAGTTTGAAAAGTTTAAGCTTGAAGTACTTCTAAGATTTTTGAAAAATTTTAAGCTTAAAGTACTTATAAGATTTTTGAAAAATTTTAAGCTTAAAGTACTTATAAGTTTTTTGAAAAATTTTAAGCTTAAAGTACTTATAAGATTTTTTAAAAATTTTAAGCTTAAAGTACTTATAAGATTTTTGAAAAATTTTAAGCTTAAAGTATTTATAAGATTTTTGAAAAATTTTAAGCTTAAAGTACAGTAGCTAACTTTTTGAAAAATATTTTGAGAAGGAATTTTGAAAAAAATTAAAGTACTTGAGTATTTCTAGAAAGGTCTTGAAAAGCTTTGAACAATAGCTAACTTTTCGAAAAATATTTTGAGAAGGAATTTTGAAAAAAAATTTACTTCTTTCCTTTCCTATCTCTCCCCCTTTGTCATATATCAAAAACACAGATAGATATTAAATTGAAAAAAAAACATGATTTTGTTGTACTGAACCAAGACCAAATCAGTTAACTTTTTCCTTGTAGGGACCTGTTTAACCCATTTAGCTACTTACTAACTGTTATAAGCAGTAGTTTTCACTAGGGTTAGTCAAGTTAAGTGTTTCTGTTCAAGTTAGATTTTCTAAACTTGACACTTAACTTGATTGTTGTTTAAGTTGTATTTAGTGCCCCAATTACTGCAGATGCACTGACTTAAAGCATCTTGAATTAAGGCAAAGACCTAAGCATCTCAACCCTTTCTAGGTTATCAATCATAAGTATCCTAAGGTGCTTGTGAGATGCTGGCTTCTAAGTCTATAGGTACATGCAGTTCTAGAGTTAGGGCCTAGGCTAAGTCCATTTTCGAAAAAGTCCTAGTTTTGAAAAGGGGTAGTTTTAAAAAAAATAGAACTAAGTCGAAAGTGAAAACTGATTTTGAAATTAAGTAAAGCAGTTTTTCAAAATCTATTTAAAAAAGTTTTAAATCAAGTAGAGAAAAAAAATTTCTATTCTACTGAGCACAATCCTAACTTCCTTCTTAGTGAGCTAAACTCAGATTCAGGTAAGGGTTTTGTGAATATATCAGCTAAGTTGGATTTAGAGTCAATATGTTTAAGTACTATTTCACCCCTGGCTACATGGTCTCTTACAAAATGATGTTTGACTTCTATATGTTTGGTTCTTGAATGTTGGATTGGGTTCTTAGTTAAATTAATTGAACTTATATTGTCAATAAATACTTGAGTTTGGTTGTAGTTGAGCTGGAAGTCCTTTAGTGTATGCATCATCCACAAAAGTTGAGCTACACACTCTCCTAAGGCCACATACTCAGCTTCAGTTGTGGATAGGGCTACACAGTGTTATTTTCTACTGCACCAACTAACTAGACTCTGTCCTAACAGTTGACAGCTTCCACTTATGCTCTTTCTATCTAATTTACATCTAGCATAATCAGAGTCTGAGTATCCTGTCAAATCAAAAGTTGAGGTCCTAGGATACCAAATTCCTACATTTAGGGTGCCCTTTACATATCTCAGTATTCTTTTTAGGGCTGCTAAGTGTGTTTCCTTAGCACAGGTTTGGTACCTAGCACACATCCCTACAGCAAAGAGAATGTTAGGTCTACTGGCTGTAAGGTACAGTAGGCTACCTACCATACTCCTATAGAGTTTGGGGCCCACTAGTTTACCATCAGGGTCACTATCTATTTTTACATTAGTGGCCATGGGTGTACTTATACTTTTAGAGTTATCCATTTTAAATTTCTTTATCAATTCTTTAGCATACTTAAATTGATGAACGTAGTTTCCATCCTTAGTTTGTTTAATTTGTAAGCCTAGGAAAAAGTTAAGCTCACCAACTAAGCTCATTTCAATTCATTTTCAATTATTTTGACAAACTCTTTTAGGAAGTTTATGTTGGTGGATCCAAAAATTATGTCATCTACGTAAATTTGGGCAATGAATATATCTTTTCCTAGAGTTTTAATAAATAGAGTTGAGTCAATTTGGCCTTGTTTGAATTCTTTAGAAGTTAAGTAGGTTGATAAACGTTCATACCAGGCCCTAGGTGCTTGTTTTAACCCATATAAGGCTTTAGTTAGTTTGTAAACGTGGTTAGGTTTGTCTAAGTCCTCAAACCCTGGGGGTTGTCCTATATAAACTTCTTCTTTAATGAATCCATTTAAGAAGGCTGACCTTACATCCATTTGATATAACTTAAATCCTTTATGGGATGCAAAGGCTAACAACATTCTAATGGACTCAAGTCTAGCTACTGGGGCATATGTTTCATCGTAGTCTAATCCCTCTACTTGGCTGAAACCCTTTGCTACTAAGCGGGCTTTATTTCTGACTATTTCTCCTTGATCATTCAGCTTATTCCTAAAGACCCACTTAGTGTCAATCACGGATTTGCCCTCAGGTTTAGATACTAATTCCCAGACTTAGTTTCTCTCGAATTGAGCTAGTTCTTCTTGCATCGCTATGATCCAATCAGGATCAGGTAGGGCTTCCTCTATAGTTTTGGGTTCAATTTTTGATATCATAGCTATTTGGCTAAGGTTCCTATAGGAGGACCTTGTTAGTGAGAGCCCTAGAGCCAATCATATGATGATTACTTTTTGGACTCATTGTATCATATTCTTGTATATATATTTCTTATATATAAAGGCATTTCTTATGGTTATTGTACTTATGTGTATTGGTGCCAAATAACTTAGTATAATAACGTCCTTGAGTAGAAGGTTCTTATCTATATCAATCGATTAGTTGAATCGATAGTGAGATGATATAGAGAACACTACTCTTAATTATTCCTAGTCAAGTATTAACATTCAAGGACAATGTTAATGCATAGAGACAAGCATGTAGGTCAACATGATGACTTGATCTCACAAGTCATGGATATGAGATATCAAGTTGACACATGGGTATACATTAGAGAATGTATACTGAATGGCCCGCCATGAGAAAGTATCATGGATCGTTATATGAGTGTCATATACTTTCTCATGTGACTATTAGTATGACTATTAGTCCTTAGACCTGAAGTCACCATAGTTCCCTACATAAGGAGTTATGTACTTTGGTTTCGTCAAACGTCACCCGTAACTGGGTGGACTATAAAGGCAATTACTGGGTATATAACAAATTATGCGGAGGGATGTGAGTGATGTAGATGGGATCTATCCCTCCTATATGACGGGAGAGATATCATAGTCTTGATAGAGTGAGATCACTAAGTGCATGGCCATGCCCAAATAAGGCAATATGAGATATTGAGCTTATTTGATTATAGTGAGTCTACTTGGAGTTCAAGACACATAGATTGATTGGAGGATGACACGGTCTACGCCTCATGAAAGATCAATCTAGATATCGAGGATAGAAGGATGTTGTCACATATTGTGATGGTCACAATTATTAGTCACAATGGTGATGTTGGATCTCGACATTCTTGTAACTTGGGTAGCAATGATGTGTTGCTAGATACCTCTCATTGCTTATGTCCTTAAATAGGTTTAAGGGCATTGCCAACGTTACAAGAACCTATAGGGTCACACACATAGAGCAATAGATGGAGAATAAGTCCATATGATGGACCGAGAGTAATGAAGTCAAAGTTTGACTTTGGCTAAATATGGAAAGTCCATAAAAGGCAAGTTTGACTTGACTCAAATTAGACAACTTGAGTTGGACTCAAGTTTGATCCAAGTGTTGGATGAATCTAATCATGGGAGAATAATGAAGTCAAAGTTTGACTTTGGCTAAATATGGAAAGTCCATAAAAGGCAAGTTTGACTTGACTCAAATTAGACAACTTGAGTTGGACTCGAGTTTGATCCAAGTGTTGGATAAATCTAATCATGGGAGAATAATGAAGTCAAAGTTTGACTTTGGCTAAATATGGAAAGTCCATAAAAGGCAAGTTTGACTTGACTCAAATTAGACAACTTGAGTTGGACTCGAGTTTGATCCAAGTGTTGGATGAATCTAATCATGGGAGAATAATGAAGTCAAAGTTTGACTTTGGCTAAATATGGAAAGTCCATAAGAGGCAAGTTTGACTTGACTCAAGCCACATCACCTTGACTTGACCAAGTGATGACTTGGCATCATCATCAAGGCTAAGTAACCTCCCCATTTGAATTTTGAATTCAAATAGGGGGTTACCAAAGGTGGTGGCCGGCCACTTAATGGCCAATAATGACCATTAAGTGGCCTGCCAATTAAACACACACAAATGGAGTTTTGTGTGGGTGGATGATTCATTCTTCTCTTGACTTGGTTTTTGCTCTCCCTCTCCTCTCATCTTGCCGAGACCCCAAGGAGTGCTAGCACACTTTTGGGCTCTCCTCTCCACTCTCTTGCTTGTGTGGATACTTCTAGAGGGTTGCTACTTTGCATCCTTGAGATCCGACACCAACCGAGGAGCGAGCGGGAATTGCGGGGCACGCATCGAAGGTAGTTTTCTCTTCTCTAATAGATCTAGGTTGTAGATTGGTTTTGAAGCATGTAAACGAGCACTCGTAAATTTTTGAAATGGTTTTCTTTGCTCGGATCCTTTCTATTGGGGCTTTCGGGGTTTCCGCGACGTGAAAAAGCGGTTTTCGCGGCCCGAAAAACCCTACAGTGGTATCAGAGCCACGAGCGAAGCTTGTGCTCGTTTTGGTTTTTATTTTTTTTGTATTAGATACAAAATTTAGGTAATTTTATGCTTCTATAATTTTTCTAAATTTTAGGATTTTTGAGTATTTTTCCTCGTAGAGGCAAAGCGACGAGTGCGAAGCACTTGTAGACTTTGCCACCGAGAAAAACTTCTCCGATACGGCAAGTTTTGCCCAAATGGATTTTGGGACAGCGGGTAAAGGCACTGTATAATCGCAAGAAGACACTTGTGAAGGTTATTTCACGAGTAGGGGCGCTGCCCCTAACCCCGCAAGGGGCCTTGTCTCGCGATTACGCCCGAAACCCGCTTACCGGGACTGCCACGGAGTTGTGACTCGATAAATTATAAAAATCAGTAGAAAAATTATATAAAATCTGTAAAATTACAAAATTTTGAATTATGTACAGTAGTGTGATGGTCATGGCCCAAAACCCAATTTTTAATAAGATTAAAATTGTGTTGTAATTCATAATACGGCCTGCGCGCCGTTTTTGTACATGTGCGTGTTGTATTGTGTTTGCGACCTGCGTGTCGGCTTTTAATATTTTATTTCTGTTGTATTTCATATTTAGACTCGAATGTAACTCGAGTATAAAAATTTGTAATGTACAAAAGTGAAGACGACAGAAATTCCGGAGAACTTGGACTCGGGAGAACTAGCCGACAACACCAAGACGGTCAAGAGGAAGCGCTTGGAGAAGCCGCTAGACCTAGGTTGACCATCAGATCCTCTCATTGGATTGAGAGGGTCTTAGTAGGGCCATGACCAAGTCACTTATGTTTATTTTTATTATTGCTATGCTTGTGATGTATATGATGCATGATAATGTAGAATAGTAAAAATAAACTTAAGTGTATGAGATGCACAAGTAATGTGGGAACCACATTTTGATGTGCACTTAATACACATTTAGGATTAAATTAGATTTCATAAATGCCTAGATGTGATGCACATCCTCGATTAGATTAGATCTAAAATCGAATCGACTCGTAAACGCCTACCGGGTCCTGATACCCATCACTACCTCGATCATATGCGCTTGTCAATTCTGCCAAAGCAGAGCAACGCATTTAATCTTGGTAGGATGCAGAGGGACAACCTTGGTCCCGCCTATCACGGCTCGGGTTAGATCGAGCTCAATCAGATTGAGTAACTAGTTAACTCAATTGGATTGAGTAAAGTTATAGGCGTATTCCAATAGTTGGAAAGGTAGGACAAGATCGCATTTATCAATAGTCTTGGGTGATTTAGCCAAAGCTAACTCAAGATTATTCATAAATGTTAATTCTTGATCCTATAAACAAGAGTTGCATAGAGATGTAATTGATAAATTAGTTATCTACCGATCACACTAAGTCTTGGGCGATTTAGCCAAAGCTAACTCAAGGCATAGTATGATGTGGATCTTGTCCCACATAAATTATAGTAAATTGGTACGGATCTAGTAGTGTGGTTTGACCACTCCAATGACTTGATTCCACCAAAATTCCTATAATTTAGTGGGAGCATCATTTAATTAAAGGCCTAATTAGATGATTACTAAAATATGATATTTATTCTCTGCATTTATCTGTTGTAGTTTGCCATGTCTTCAAACGCGAACACTCTCTCTCTGCGATCTGTCCTTGAGAAGGACAAGCTCACTGGAGCTAATTTCCTGGACTGGTACAGGAACTTGAGGATAGTCCTCAAACAGGAACGTAAGTGGTACGTTCTAGAGCAAGCAGTCCTGAAGCACCACCACCCTCAGCCATCCGTAGCGTTAGAGATGCTCATCAGAAGCATCAAGACGACGCGTTAGACGTGTCATGCCTAATGCTATGCTGCATGTCCTCTGAGCTTCAGAAGCAACATGAGAACATGAATGCTTACGATATGATTGACCACCTCAAGCAATTATATCAAGGGCAGGCAGGGCATTGGAAGCGAAACTGCAAGCTATACCTGGAGGATCTTAAGAAGAAGAGAAGCGAGCCTTCTACTTCAGGGGCTAAGAAATAGCAGGGCATTGGCAAAGGGCGAGGTGGACCTACGAGTAGGCAATGGAGCACGAGTTGCTGCTGTTGCTGTAGGAACTTATTCTCTATCTCTGCCCTGTAACGCCCGCCCTTATATATACTCTCGGGGCGGGGTTACGTACATTCAATCATATAGTAATATATTTTTTTTTCTATCTTCTAACATGACATTATAACAACAATGCAAGGACTTAAGAAAACTAGGTACTAAGCATGCTTGCAAAAAATTATCAAGTGACATTAAATAACATGATAGGTTCACATATTATTTCACACCATAATATAATCCTAGTCACTAACATTCCTTGTTAAGAAACATAAACATGAGCATAATAAAGTAGATATAAAAAGTCTTTTCTTCCCGAGCCACCACCCCACACATCTTCAGCCTCCTGCCTCTTCCTTCCATTTAAGTGTTATTTGCAGCATAAGACAACACATAAACTAGTAAGCACAATGCTTAGTAAGGATCCTGTCCTACTCGCGAAATCCGTGCGGAAGAATATAACATGTACACATAATTAATCATAAGTATAAGTTCATCAAAGCATATCAAACATCTAAGTTTCTAAGCATGCAGTATCAAGTACCATAAGCATACTCTTCACATATAACAAATGCTTTCAATGAATGTTTTCAAAACAATTCCATAATGGTATTACTTAAAAATACATCCATATCATATCGGGCCCTGTTGTGTACCAACTATCGCGCGGAACTATTGCGCGTTCCCTAATGAATTGGGGTAGCGAGCCACCAAGTCATTAGAGCAGGACCCTTCCGTCCTACCGAAGCCACGTTAACATGCACCCCGGATTTATTTAACGACCCCCTTCCGAGTCGGGTACACAACTTAAAAGTAAAATACTTATCATGCTGTTACATATATGCTAAGGGATACTCCATATTCACTCTTATGGGACACACCACTCTTCAAGGGTGCTCATGATCACGTAGGGACACACCACACAACATAAGGGGTGCTCTTGATCCCATACTTATTTGAGTATCCATTTAAGCATTTTAACATATCACATGCAATTTCATAAATGTACCCCATGGGCTATAAGGCATGCTCATACATACATCATATTTCATGCATGTTCATATATTCATCATATTTCATACATGTTCATACATGCATCATATGTCATACATGTTCATATATTCATCATACATCATATTTCAACCACTTACCCTACCTTAGACCTGACAAGCTTTGGTCACATAGGTCATACTCATATCGTAGAAAGTGGTAGCATGCTATCAATTAAGATTTCAATCAGACATCTCATTTAAACACCTCATACATAAACATATCAAAGCATGCTAACAATTAAGGTTTCCTTATCAACCGTTTCATTTAACACCACATACATATACATATGATCATCCCCAACCATAAACATATATCATAGGGTAGTTTGACCTTTACAAACCCTAGTCCTAGTGGGTTGGCCGAAACATCAAGAGTAGGGAAATATTAGGACTTTTGCATTAATCATTCACACATACATTTATTCAAACACCTTGTATACTTATCTTAAACATGGATATATTGTAGGATAATTCAACCCTCACTAACCCCTTTTTCTAAGCCTCGGCCGAAACCCATCCAAGTTCAAAACCCTAGGTTTTGCTATCACAAAAATGTAGGGACACAACATATAGGTATACTCTAAATTCCAAAGGGTCTTCACATGCATCAAGGGGTAACCAAGGTCCCTTCTTGGGTGTTGGCCGAAACCTACACAAGGGTGTAACCCTAGGTTTTGTTCACAACATTTGCATAAACCACACATATACATATATCCTAAGTTCCAAGGGTCTAATTATGTAACAAAAGAGAACAAGGCCTTCCCCTAAGGGGGTGTCCGAATCTTACAAGAACCAAAACCCTAGTTCTTCTGCCCTTTTGTTCAACTATCATGAAGGAAATCAATATACACATATTCCCTAAGTGTCAAGGGTCTAATCATGTAACAAAAGAAAACAAGGCCTTCCCCTAAGGGGGGTGGCCGAAACATACAAGAACAAAAACCCTAGGTTTTTGTTTACAACATGTTAAAGGATACCACATTCAAGAACTATTACACTGCAGGCGAGGGGATACTTACATCCTTTCGCTTGATTTTCTCCTTCTCTAACTTCTTAAGATGCCCTTGGTTGAAGGAAGGTGAGTGTTCTCCTTCCTAGTACCTCTATAGAACCCTTGGCCCTAGTAGAGAGAGCAAGGTCCTTGGGTGAGATCTCCTTCTTTCCAAACCCCTAAGGTTGAAACCCTAGGTTTTCTTTTTCGAAAATGGAGAAGGGGAAAGCTTGAGTTTCGGTGGAGAAGTGAAGAGGAAGAAGAAGAGAAAGGGGAAGTTATTCCAACTTCCCTTATTTATACTTTTCTCATGAAAAGACATGTCTCTTCACCTCCCTAGCTTTTAACAAGCATGTTTCTTATTCCCTATACAAGAAACATTGCTTGGTTCATTGGTTATGACATGGTGAATGCAACTAGGAGGTTCAAGGTTCAATCCTTGCTTCCTCCTTTTTATCACATTTTGCACTAATCCATATCAAAGCCCATTAAGCCAAGCCCATCATGAAATTTCATAATATTAATTATATTCCATGATTTCACAATATTTTCATAATATTTCATGATAATATTTATGAATTCCATAATATTTCATATTTATGAATTCATAATATTTCATAACATTTCATGATAATATTTCATGAATTCCATAATATTTCATATTTATGAATTCATAATATTTCATAATATTTCATGATACTATTTCATGAATTCCATAATATTTCATATTTATGAATTCATAATATTTCATAATATTTCATGATACTATTTCATGAATTTCATAATATTTCATATTTATGAATTCATAATATTTCATAATATTTCATGATACTATTTCATGAATTTCACCATATTTCATATTCATGAATTTATATATTTCCTAATATTTCATATGGGAAATTTCGGGGCGTTACAGTCCTCCCTACCTTATAAAAAGTTCGTCCCGAACTTTAAAATAATTCCGGATGCTTTAATCGCATTGCCGCCTCTCGTTCCCACGTGGCTTCTTCGAATCGTTCGTTCCGCCACAGAACCTTTACTAAGGGTACTTCCTTGTTCCTTAGCTTTTTAACTTCCCGGTCTAAGATCTGAACAGGTCATCTATCCGGGGTAGAGGGTACTTGTTCTGGATAGTCACATTATTCAGTGCCCGATAGTCGATACACATTCGCATCGACCCATCCTTCTTTTCTTTTACAAACAGTATGGGAGCTCCCCAGGGAAATGACTAGGGCGGATGAGTCCCTTGTCAAGAAGCTCTTGTAACTGTCCTTGCAGTTCCTTTAATTCCGTCGGCGTCATACGGTATGGTGCCTTAGAAATGGGGTTAGTACCAGGAACTAACTCAATTGCAAATTCTATATCTCTTTTGGGTGCTAACCCTGGTAAGTCATCGGGAAATACCTCTGGGTAATTGCATACAACCTTGACGTCTTCTAGCTTTGGCCCCTCTGTAGGACTGGTATCAACCACATGAGCTAGAAATTCAGAGCATCCTTTTTCTAACATCTTTCTTGCTTTCAGAGCCGACAAGAATTTACTTGTCCTCTCCTTCGGCTCTCCGATAAACTCGAACAGAATTTCCGCCTCAGGTCGGAAGATAACTCTTCGTTTCCGGCACTCAATGGAGGCGTCATATTTGTTCAAGAAATCCATTCCCAATATCACATCATAATCTGACATATCAAGCACTATCAGATCGCAGTAGAGTTCCCTATCTGCGATTCTGATTGGTGCGGCACATAGTATTTGGGTAGAGGGCATCACCTCACCCGAGGGAAGTGCTGTCAGAAATTTGCAGTCCAAATCTTGCAGTGACACATTATTTCTTTTGGCATATTGCATAGAGATAAACGAATGC
>JAGFNQ010006222.1:16796-41957 GCA_024364735.1 Boesenbergia rotunda | reverse complement strand
TATGGTTAGAATCGGAGTTTTGTTTCTCGTTTGGGTTGATGGACACATCCATGCCCGGCTTGAACCTCAACATGTTCAAACCATGGAATTAGTTTATGAATAATATAGTTGGAGTCAGAGGTCAATCCTTAGTTTTAGTTGTTGGACACATCCAAGCCTGACTAAACGGTTGAATGAGCTCCAACCATATTAAAACTATTTCTTGATTAATGGGTCAACCTTAAGCTTGGAGCATCGATTTGTTGTGCCACAGCTAAGGTCGATATAAAGAGAGGTGCAGTTGGGTGCTATGTATAATGTTGCATACTTGTTAATGAGTTAACAACCCAATGATTTATGCAAACATTTAATTAGTTGATAGCATAAAGTGATAGTTACATATATGTGATATGTAATCGGTATAATTACCTACCTTTATAGCTAAGAACAACTTGATGGCCACAGCCATGGTGGTTCTTATCTATGGTTGGATATCAACCTATTTGGAGATGTTCCTACGATCTCCCGAATTGATAAAAAGGGTTATTCAATTTGAAAAATAAATAGGATTTTTTTTATGTATGTTGATACATTCTTTAATCATTCTTCTCACATAAGCTCAATTTGTATTTCTAGGTTAATCACTCGATCATGTCTTCTCTAAATTTGCATTCCATTTTGGACACCAATAAACTGACTGGGCCAAACTTCATGGACTGGCTTCGAAACCTGAGGATAGTCCTCAAGGCAGAAAAGCTTGCTTATGTCCTTGAAGATCAACTTCCCAACCGTCCTCCTGAAAATGCAACTCCAGACCAGTTTCCTGAGTTGCTCAACCTGCTGAAGACTGTAGAGCCTTCTGTGAAGCAGGATCAGAAGACGGTACCGTTAGTTGGTTCCTCGAAGAAAGGTTCTAAGAGGAAGGCCAAAGAATAAAATAAGGGAAAGAAGAAAAAGGCCAAGAAGACTGAAAAGACCCCAAAAGGCACTCGCCATCACTATGGCAAGGAGGGTCACTGGCGAAGATACTGCAAGGTTTATCTTGAGTCCTTGAAGAAGAAGGCATCCGATGCCCCATCCTCTTCAGGTATCTTCGTTATTGAATGTCACTCTATTTCCTTAAACACCTGGGTACTTGATACTGGGTGTAGCTCACATATATGTAATGATATACAAGGGCTAAGGAATAGAAGAAGACTCGTCAAGGGAGAAGCAAATTTGCGAATTGGAAATGGAGCAAAGATTGCTGCTGTTGCCATTGGAACATATTTGCTAAAGCTCCCGACTGGACGTGTCTTAGAATTGGATAATTGTTATTTTGTTCCTTCGTTAATAAAGAACATTATATCTATTTCATGTTTGAATGAAAAGGGTAATCATTTAACTTTTAGTAACAATTGTTGTTACATAACTTTAAATGGCATTCTTTATGGGAATGGAACTTTGTGCAATGGGATCTACACGTTAAATTTATCCAGTGACGTTTTCAATATCGAAGTTAGCAACAAACGTGATCGAATAGATAATCGAATAGACTCCTACACTTGGCATTGCCGTCTTGGCCATGTAAGTAAGAAACGCATGATCGAATTTGTAACGCCCGCCCTTATATCTACTCTCGGGGCGGGGTTACGTACATTCAATCATATAGTAATATTTTTTTTTTCTATTTCTTTCTCCTAGCATGACATTAAAACAACAATGCAAGGACTTAAGAGAACTAGGTACTAAGCATGCTTGCAAAAATTATCAAGTTCACATATTATTTCACACCATAATATAATCCAATAAATCAAGTATATGAAAATTCCAAGTGTAACTATTATCATGCAATATCAATCCTAATCACTATCATTCATTGTCAAGGAGCATAACATAAGCATAAATATGTAGATATAGAAATCTTTCTTCCCGAGCCACCACCCCACACATCTTCAGCCTCCTGCCTCTTCCTTCCATTTAAGTGTTATCTGCAGCATAAGACAACACATAAACTAGTAAGCATAAATGCTTAGTAAGGATCCTGTCCTACTCGCGAAAACCATACGAAAGCATAACATGTACACATAATAAATCATAAGCATGAGTTCATCAAAGCATGTTAAACATCCAAGTTTCTAACATGCAGTATCAAGTACCTCAAGCATACTCTTCACATATTACAAATATTTTCAATGAATGTTTTCAAAACATTTCCATAATGGTATTACTTAAAAATACATCCATATCATATCGGGCCCTGTTGTGTACCAACTATCGCGCGGAAACTATTGCGCGTTCCCTAATGAATTGGGGTAGCGAGCCACCAAGTCATTAGAGCAGGACCCTTCCGTCCTACCGGAGTCACGTTAACATGCACCCCGGATTTATTTAACGACCCCCTTCCGAGTCGGGTACACAACTTAAAAGTAAAATACTTATCATGCTGTTACATATATGCTAAGGAATACTCCATATTTACTCTTATGGGGCACACCACTCTTCAAGGGTGCTCTAGATCCCCTAGGGACACACCACACATTCGGGTGCTCTTGATCCCATACTATTTGAGTATCCCTTCAAGCATTTTAACATATCACATGCAATTTCATAAGTGTGCCCCATGGGCTATAAGGCATGTTCATACATACATCATATTTCATACATGTTCATATATTCATCATATTTCATACATGTTCATACATGCATCATATGTCATACATGTTCATATATACATCACATTTCATACATGTTCATCATATTTCATCATGCATCATATTTCAACCACTTAACCTACCTTAGACCTGACAAGCTTTAGTCACATAGGTCATACTCATATCGTAGAAAGTGGTAGCATGCTATCAATTAAGATTTCAATCAGACATCTCATTTAAACACCTCATACATAAACATATCAAAGCATGCTAACAATTAAGGTTTCCTTATCAACCATTCTATTTAACACCACATACATATACATATGATCATCCCCAACCATAAACATATATCATAGGGTAGTTTGACCTTTACAAACCCTAGTCCTAGTGGGTTGGCCGAAACATCAAGAGTAGGGAAATATTAGGACTTTTGCATTAATCATTCACACAACAATGATACAAACATCTTGTATACAATATCACACCATACACTAAGCATGAATATTTTCTAGGATAATTCAACTCTCCTTGACCCTAATTCATTGCCTTGGCCGAAACTTGTAGGGTAGGGTAGGCTAGGTTTTTGACATCCAATCTTTACACAAACATTTACACAAATACTTTATCTACAATACTAATCATGGACACATCATAGGATAGCATACAACCCCAAAAGCCTAACCTTTCACCTCTTGGCCGAAAGTTATAGAGTGGCTAACCCTACTTTTTGTTATCACAACATGAAGGGTCACCACATATGTGGATGCCTTAAGTCCTAAGGGTTCTTTTCATGTATTAAAAAGTAGCCAAACCCTTCCCTTTGGAAGGGGCCGAACCTTACTAAGGATGAAACCCTAGTTTTTCTTCCTTTTGTTCATGCCATCATGAAGAAAATTTATATACATATATTCCCTAAGTTCCAACGTCTTCTCATGTATCAAGGAAAGAATCAAGGCCTTCCCCTAAGGGGGTGGCCGAAACCCTCAAGAACAAAAACCCTAGGTTTTTGTCTACAACATATTGAAGGATACAACATACAAGAACCATTACACTGCAGGCGAGGGGATACTTACATCCTTTCGCTTGATTTTCTCCTTCTCTAAACTCTTAAGATGCCCTTGGTTGAAGGAAAGTGAATCTTCTCCTTCCTAGTACTTCTATAGAACCCTTGGCCCTAGTAGAGAGAGCAAGGTCCTTGGGTGAGATCTCCTTCTTTCCAAACCCCTAGGGTTGAAACCCTAGGTTTTACTTTTCGAAAAATGGAGAATGGGAGGGCTTGGTTTCGGTGGGGAAGTGAAGAGGAAGAAGAAGAGGAAGTTATTCCAACTTCCCTTTCCCTTATTTATACTTTTCTCATGAAGAGACATGTCTCTTCACTTTCCTCGCTTTAACAAGCATGTTTCTCCTTCTCTAACAAGAAACATGGCTTGGTGCATTGGTTATGACATGGTTAGTGCAACTAGGAGGTTCAAGGTTCAATCCTTGCTTCCTCCTTTTTATCACATTTTGCACTAATCCACATCTAAGCCCATTCAAGCCAAGCCCATCATGAAATTTCATAATATTATTAATATTTCATAAAATCATAATATTTCATAATATTTCATGATACTATTTCATGAATTTCACCATATTTCATATTCATGAATTTATATATTTCCTAATATTTCATATAGGAAATTTCGGGGCGTTACAATCCTCCCTACCTTATAAAAAGTTCGTCCCGAACTTTAAAATAATTCCGGATGCTTTAATCGCATTACCTCCTCTCGTTCCCACGTGGCTTCTTCGAATCGTTCGTTCCGCCACAGAACCTTTACTAAGGGTACTTCCTTGTTCTTTAGCTTTTTAACTTCCCGGTCTAAGATCTGAACAGGTCATCTATCCGGGGTAGAGGGTACCTGTTCTTGATAGTCACATTATTCAGTGCCCGATAGTCGATACACATTCGCATCGACCCATCCTGCTTTTCTTTTACAAACAGTACGGGAGCTCCCCAGGGAAATGACTAGGGCGGATGAGTCCCTTGTCAAGAAGCTCTTGTAACTGTCCTTGCAGTCCCTTTAATTCCTTCGATGCCATACGGTACGGTGCTTTGGAAATGGGGTTAGTACCAGGAACCAACTCAATTGCAAATTCTATATCCCTTTCAGGTGCTAACCCTGGTAAGTCATCGGGAAATACCTTTGGGTAATTGCATACGACTTTGACGTCTTCTAGCTTCGGGACCTCTGTAGGATTGGTATCAACCACATGAGCTAGAAATCCCGTGCACCCCTTTTCTAACATCTTCCTTGCTTTCAGAGCCGACAAGAATTTACTTGTCCTCTTCTTCGGCTCCCCGATAAACTCGAACAGAATTTCCGTCTCAGGTCGGAAGACGTTTCCGGCACTCAATGGAGGCGCCATATTTGTTCAAGAAATCCATGCCTAATATCACATCATAATCTGACATATCTAGCACTATCAGATCGCAGTAAAGTTCACTATCTGCGATTCTGATTGGTGCGGCCCGTAGCATTTGGGTAGAGGGTATCACCTCACCCGTGGGCAGTGTTGTCAGAAATTTACAGTCTAAATCTTGTAGTGACATATTATTTCTTTTGGCATATTGCATAGAGATAAACGAATGCGTTGCCCCAGTGTCAAATAAAACAGTAGCATACTGACTGTAAATAAATATCTGACCTGTGACAACGGTAGAGGCAGTCGCCACGTCTTCTTTCGTAAGAGAGAAAACTCTGGCGTTTGTCGTGGCAGGCGGGGCCTCTAATCTCCCCTGGCATATATGAGTACCATCTATAGCTGCCTGCATCAGGTGTAACTGGGAAGGAGCACCTTTGTACTGATCATATTGCGGCTGAGGTGCTTTGGCTGCAGCAGGACACTCCCTGGCCATGTGTCCTTCCTTTCCGCAAGTGTAGCATCTCCTAGCGCCTAAAAGGCATGTCCCTTGGTGCATCTTCCCACAATTGGCACATTGGGGATATTTAGGCTTCTTGCCTAAATAACCACTGGCAGATTTATCCCCTGGCTTTCTCTTTCCATTTTGGTTCTCCTTCCAGTGGGGGTTGCTATTTGGAGGTTTCTGACCTCCCGACTGATCCTGACACTTGCTGGCGGTCAGTGGTTGGCTCTGCGGGTTCATCTTCTTTAGATAATGCTCAGTAATAAGAGCACTGCTGAACAGCTCCTCTGTGGTCTGGGGCCTATTAACGCCACCAGCTACATTCAGAGCTATCTCGGGCCTGAGCATCTTGAGCATTAATCTGACCCTTTCTTTCTCTGTACTGATCAACTCCGGACATAATCGTGCCAGTCGGTTAAATTGCTTAACGGCATCGTTGACTGAGAGATTTCCCTGCCGGAATTCAGTGAACTCATCAAAGTGCCTGTTTGTGACTCGCATATTAAAGAATTCCTCCAGAAATTCGGACTCAAAGTCCTTCCACTTCATCTGGTCCACTGACCTTCTAGCCTTTACCCGTTCCCACCACATCCTGGCGTCGCCAGTAAAGCAGAACGAGACACATTTAATTTTCTCATGCTCAGGCCAGTCTAATAACTCCACTGTGCTCTCAACTGTCTTGAGCCAGGCCTGAGCATCCCAGGGCTCGCAGGTGCCCGAGAACTTTTCCGGCTTCAGTCTCTGCCACTGAATCAAATAGGCCTCTTGTCGGACTCCTCGGGCCGGAGTGTCCGGGGGTGCTTGTGCAGTTGGAGGCTCAGTAGCCATTACATTCTGACTTCCCTGTGGGGTTGCAGTGTTCCCCTGCTGGGTCATCAGAGTGTTTATTATCTGCTGTTGTTCAGTGACCTGACGCTGCAGATCTGTGATCACTTGCATCATATCAGGTGGGGTTGCTGTCTCGTTACCCCTAGTTCTACGCCTTCTAGCCATATCTATCATATAGACAGTAAATGACTACATAAGCCTTAATTCTACCTTCACTTGTTATGCAAGTATTAATCATCTTCATATCATACAAGCATAAATTATCTCTATCAATATCATTACTGTACATGAAATAATATAAGCGAGTTAGGATTTCTTACTTGGAAGCGGCATGAGGAAGCTTGATGTGTGTGTGGTGGAGGGGAAATCTGCTCTGATACCAACCTGTAACGCCCGCCCTTATATCTACTCTCGGGGCGGGGTTACATACATTCAATCATATAGTAATATTTTTTTTTTCTATTTCTATCTCCTAGCATGACATTAAAACAACAATGCAAGGACTTAAGAGAACTAGGTACTAAGCATGCTTGCAAAAATTATCAAGTTCACATATTATTTCACACCATAATATAATCCAATAAATCAAGTATATGAAAATTCCAAGTGTAACTATTATCATGCAATATCAATCCTAATCACTATCATTCATTGTCAAGGAGCATAACATAAGCATAAATATGTAGATATAGAAATCTTTCTTCCCGAGCCACCACCCCACACATCTTCAGCCTCCTGCCTCTTCCTTCCATTTAAGTGTTATCTGCAGCATAAGACAACACATAAACTAGTAAGCATAAATGCTTAGTAAGGATCCTGTCCTACTCGCGAAAACCATACGAAAGCATAACATGTACACATAATAAATCATAAGCATGAGTTCATCAAAGCATGTTAAACATCCAAGTTTCTAACATGCAGTATCAAGTACCTCAAGCATACTCTTCACATATTACAAATATTTTCAATGAATGTTTTCAAAACATTTCCATAATGGTATTACTTAAAAATACATCCATATCATATCGGGCCCTGTTGTGTACCAACTATCGCGCGGAAACTATTGCGCGTTCCCTAATGAATTGGGGTAGCGAGCCACCAAGTCATTAGAGCAGGACCCTTCCGTCCTACCGGAGTCACGTTAACATGCACCCCGGATTTATTTAACGACCCCCTTCCGAGTCGGGTACACAACTTAAAAGTAAAATACTTATCATGCTGTTACATATATGCTAAGGAATACTCCATATTTACTCTTATGGGGCACACCACTCTTCAAGGGTGCTCTAGATCCCCTAGGGACACACCACACATTCGGGTGCTCTTGATCCCATACTATTTGAGTATCCCTTCAAGCATTTTAACATATCACATGCAATTTCATAAGTGTGCCCCATGGGCTATAAGGCATGTTCATACATACATCATATTTCATACATGTTCATATATTCATCATATTTCATACATGTTCATACATGCATCATATGTCATACATGTTCATATATACATCACATTTCATACATGTTCATCATATTTCATCATGCATCATATTTCAACCACTTAACCTACCTTAGACCTGACAAGCTTTAGTCACATAGGTCATACTCATATCGTAGAAAGTGGTAGCATGCTATCAATTAAGATTTCAATCAGACATCTCATTTAAACACCTCATACATAAACATATCAAAGCATGCTAACAATTAAGGTTTCCTTATCAACCATTCTATTTAACACCACATACATATACATATGATCATCCCCAACCATAAACATATATCATAGGGTAGTTTGACCTTTACAAACCCTAGTCCTAGTGGGTTGGCCGAAACATCAAGAGTAGGGAAATATTAGGACTTTTGCATTAATCATTCACACAACAATGATACAAACATCTTGTATACAATATCACACCATACACTAAGCATGAATATTTTCTAGGATAATTCAACTCTCCTTGACCCTAATTCATTGCCTTGGCCGAAACTTGTAGGGTAGGGTAGGCTAGGTTTTTGACATCCAATCTTTACACAAACATTTACACAAATACTTTATCTACAATACTAATCATGGACACATCATAGGATAGCATACAACCCCAAAAGCCTAACCTTTCACCTCTTGGCCGAAAGTTATAGAGTGGCTAACCCTACTTTTTGTTATCACAACATGAAGGGTCACCACATATGTGGATGCCTTAAGTCCTAAGGGTTCTTTTCATGTATTAAAAAGTAGCCAAACCCTTCCCTTTGGAAGGGGCCGAACCTTACTAAGGATGAAACCCTAGTTTTTCTTCCTTTTGTTCATGCCATCATGAAGAAAATTTATATACATATATTCCCTAAGTTCCAACGTCTTCTCATGTATCAAGGAAAGAATCAAGGCCTTCCCCTAAGGGGGTGGCCGAAACCCTCAAGAACAAAAACCCTAGGTTTTTGTCTACAACATATTGAAGGATACAACATACAAGAACCATTACACTGCAGGCGAGGGGATACTTACATCCTTTCGCTTGATTTTCTCCTTCTCTAAACTCTTAAGATGCCCTTGGTTGAAGGAAAGTGAATCTTCTCCTTCCTAGTACTTCTATAGAACCCTTGGCCCTAGTAGAGAGAGCAAGGTCCTTGGGTGAGATCTCCTTCTTTCCAAACCCCTAGGGTTGAAACCCTAGGTTTTACTTTTCGAAAAATGGAGAATGGGAGGGCTTGGTTTCGGTGGGGAAGTGAAGAGGAAGAAGAAGAGGAAGTTATTCCCTTATTTATACTTTTCTCATGAAGAGACATGTCTCTTCACTTTCCTCGCTTTAACAAGCATGTTTCTCCTTCTCTAACAAGAAACATGGCTTGGTGCATTGGTTATGACATGGTGAGTGCAACGAGGAGGTTCAAGGTTCAATCCTTGCTTCCTCCTTTTTATCACATTTTGCACTAATCCACATCTAAGCCTATTCAAGCCAAGCCCATCATGAAATTTCATAATATTATTAATATTTCATAAAATCATAATATTTCATAATATTTCATGATACTATTTCATGAATTTCACCATATTTCATATTCATGAATTTATATATTTCCTAATATTTCATATAGGAAATTTCGGGGCGTTACAGAATTACACCGTTTCAAAATTTACTAAGTACTTAAATTGTTTCAAAATTTACTAAGTACTTAAATTGGTTCAAAATTTACAAAAATTTTGAGTACTTTAAACTTAAGACTTCAAATTTTTTAAGTACTCTAAACCCATGCTATCAAAAACTCCTCTATATACTTTTAAAACTTAAGTTATCAAAAGATTTCCAAAAGTACCTAAACTTAAGTTTTCAAAGTGCAAAATCATTCTAAGTAAAGTTTTTTAAAAACTTAGAACCCCACAAAGTTTTAAAAAATCTAGGGGGAAATTCCCTCTAGGGGGAGGGAACAAATTTTTATGCCTTTGATTAAACTTAACTTTTTGAACTAGGGTT
Organism: Boesenbergia rotunda; assembly: GCA_024364735.1. Lineage (NCBI taxonomy): Eukaryota > Viridiplantae > Streptophyta > Magnoliopsida > Zingiberales > Zingiberaceae > Boesenbergia > Boesenbergia rotunda. Next base: position 32,137 of record JAGFNQ010006222.1, on the reverse strand, counting down.
GCCATAAATCAAAAAGGGGGAGATTGTTGGTGCAGAAAGCACAAAAGTCAAACCTGTGTTTTGATAATGGCAACAGGGTTCAAAAGTTAAGTATTACTTGTTATCTAACATGTCACTTGAGTGTGCAGAGTAAAAAGCCCTAGCGAAGGACTGCTAGGGACTGGAGAAGGAATGCCAGAGTCAAAAGCCGTAGCGAAGGACTGCTAGGCACTGGCGAAGGAATGCCAGAGTGAAAAGCCCTAGCGAAGGACTGCTAGGCGCCAGGCGAAGGACAGCTTGGGACTGAAGCCCTAGCAATGGAATGCTAGGCACCGGGTGATGGATAGCTCGGCATCCAAGACCTGGCAAAGGACCGCCAGGAAAAAGTCCAACCAAAGGAGCGGTTGGCATCAGGTACATTCTCCCGAGAGGAGTAGGTGAGGACGCATTCCCCGTCGAGGGAACAGTAGGCGTCGGTTCGACTTAGGGTTCCTTTTTGGAGACCCAAAGTCAGAACCAAGACAACTAAGGCTATATAAACTAATATTTTAATGTTTTATTGTGTTTTGGACTAACCCTGGATGCAGGACCGAAGGAACGAGTGTCTGCAGCTCAGAGAGCCTCAAAGGAATGAGGCAACAGCTGACCAGGGCGTCCGGAGTGTCCCGGGCGCCCCCAAGGTGAACACAAAACACAAGAAAGCAAGATGGGCTTCGACAGTTCAACTCCCGGGCGCCCCCGCTGTTCCGGGCTCCCCCAACAGCAAAGGATCGAAGCTAAACCCAGCGAAGCCAAGGGATAAGGTTTGACCCAGTCAACCCGGGCGCCCCGGGCGCTCCGGGCTCCCCGGTCACACCTGATCCCGATTTTGAAGGGATCAGATGTTGAACGTGCAGAAGACGGATCAACCGCCACGTGGGGGGGGGGGGGTGCCCCAGACGTCCCGGGCGCCCCCAGGCCCTATATAAAGGGCCCTCGACCACAAGCTTCAAACAACACTTTCAATCAACGCTTCTACGCTCTTCTGCTCTCGCGCCTCGCTCCGGAAACCTTCCAACTCGAGCCGACGACGTCCTGCTGCTCCGAAAAAGACAACCTACATCGGACGTCGGTAAAAGAAGAGCCTCTTTTTAATTGTTAAGTTTACTGTGCTGTATTTGTAAATCAATCTTTGTAAACTGTTATTGCGCCTCATATAGAATTGCCCAAAGTAAACGATCAACGACCGTGGGCCTTGGAGTAGGAGTCGACCTAGGCTCCGAACCAAGTAAAAAATTACTGTGTTTGCATTTGATTGTTTTATTCCGCTGCGTAACTGCTCTAATCCTAAAATCCGAACGATTTCTGATATTCACCCCCCTCTATCGGTTCTCTAGATCCAACAAGTGGTATCCGAGCGGGGAAGTTCAAACTTGGTGCAACCACCAGTTTGAAAATTTTTTTCAGATTTTTATTTTCTTTTTCTCGTTCGAATTTTCTTTAAATATTTCGTTTGAATTTTCTTTTTCACGTTAATCGAGGTTGGTGTAACACCCCTCGTTATTTCATTTTATTCATCCCACACTACTAATCCAAGACCTAGTCTTGGGAATTTTTTTTAGTTTTCTTTTTTCAGATTAAAATGGCCATGCAAGAAGGATTTAGCACCGCCAGACCTCCACTTTTCAGTGGAGAAGACTTTTCCTACTGGAAAAGTCAAATGGAGGTCCACCTGAAAACTCAGGTGGACATGTGGATCATCATCCAGTCCGGACTGGAGATTCCCACAAATGATGATGGGGTTCCTCAAAGCTACACAGAGTGGGACACCGCTCTGAAACGAAGAATCGAAGCAGACACAAAAGCGACTCAGACCCTTCAATGTGGATTAACAAAAGAGGAGCTGAACTGGGTGGGCCCCTTCAACAGTGCCAAGGAGCTGTGGGCAAAATTGATCGAGCTGCACGAAGGAACATCAGACACTCGGATCAGTAAGAGGGATCTGCTCCTGAACAAATTGTATACCATCAAGATGGCCGACAATGAAACAGCAGCCCAACTCCACGCACGAATCCAAGAATTGATGAACGGTCTTCACACTATAGGTCACAAGGTCGAAAACCGTGACCTAATAATGTATGCCCTAAATGCTTTCCCTAGAAATACCTTGTGGGCATCTATGGTAGATGCATACAAGGTTTCAAGGGATCTCTCTAAAATTAAATTAGATGAATTGTTTTCTGAGTTAGAACTTCATGAACAGACTAACTGCAATATGGCCGAGAGAGGTATTGCCTTTGTTGCAGGAAAAACTAGAAGGTCGACAAAGAAGAAACCTCAACCTGAACCCGAGTCTAACTCAGACTCAGACGCAGAAGACGAAAAAGGAAATCGATCTGAGCTGGTCCGACTGGCCCGAAGCTACTATATAAAATTGAAAAACTAAACCAACAAACAAAAAACAAGCCGAAGAAAGGACGAACCAGCTGAACCCGCGAGTGACAAAAACAAGCCCAACGTGACTTGCTACGAGTGCAAGAAGAAGGGCCACTACAAGACGGAGTGTCCAAACCTAAAGGAGAACAAAAAGACAAGAAGAAAGAAAGCACTCCAAGCAACCGGGGACGAATCTTCATCAGAAGAAGAAGAAGAAGCACCCCAGTCAAACCTACTAGCCCTGACCGCCTCAGAAAAAGTCGAGACCGAGTCAGAATCAGAAGAGGACGACGACAGACTAACCTTCTCAGAAGACGGCAAAATCAAGGTAAGTGGTTTCAATAGAAGTCAATTAAATGATCTTATTTCTTATCTTTCTCGAGATTTGGCGAAAGCCAGACTCCGAGTCGAATCCCTCCGACAGGAAGTAAAACTCCTAAAAGTGGGAGCTGACTCTAAATCCTTAACCGAGAAAGTTCAAGAAGGAACTCCTACTCAAGTTGAAAAACTTGAGAAAGAGAACTCCTCCGTGAAAACTCAGGTTAAGGATCTTAGAGCGTCCTTAGAACGATTCACTTCTGGTTCCAAGGGTCTTGACATGATTCTTGGAAAATAGAAGTCCGTTCTAAATCGATCCGGACTTGGGTATAGAACCAAATCCCGACAAAGATCTTATTTTGCTGTACTGAATCAGTCCAGAGGTAAAGTTCAGGCATGGGTACCTAAACTGTACCTGAACAAACCAACTGGATCAAATCAGTATTGGATCCCCAGGGATAAGATTCACATCTTGCCTAATTATTATCGTGGCTATAGTCCAGGGGGAGCCAAGTTAAAAACTATTTTTATTGCTAAATAGAATTTAATTCTTGCAATTTGCCTGATTGATTGTTTATTTAAATTTCTGCAATTTACCATACTTAGACTTAGGTTAGTTTAAGGACTAAACAAACTTAACTGAAACTTGACAACATAGTATTGGGTGGAGGTACGATGATAGTACGTTAGGGAAACCAATTCTAATAAGATCAAGTTCACTTGGTCTCTTTAGACTGGTGAAACTAGCCGAAGCTACCGATCCAAAATCCAAACTAGTTAAACTAGAACTTTTTCAAAGATTAATTTTGAAAATGAAATTTCATTAAACGGCTTTGTCAAGGAAAGGGTTGATGATCTAATAAGGCTACGGCCAAAGAAGGCCTAGTACCTCGCCAAGACCTGGAAGCCAATTTTTGAATTTCAAATTCAAATTACTTTTTGTAAAATTCAAATCTAACATAATTTTCAGTTAAGTATAGATTCAAACATCTCCTTTCAAAATAAATTGAAATGTTTTCAAAAATTAATTAAGGTTTTCAAAATAAATAATAATTTTTCAAAATAATTTTAGTTATCAAAACCTGTCTCACAAAACCTATAAGGCTAACGTGATTGAAAACCCTAGACTGGGTGAGACAATAAGATTAAGATTCAATTGGAAACACTTTAAATACCTACATTTTGAGTTAATTCTATGGTTAAGGACATGGTCAAACCATGGTCAACTCGGTCAAACCATGGTCAAAATAGTCAAACCACAAGTCAAAGTAGTTAAACCATTGTCAAACCGATTAAACCATGGTCAAACGATGACAAGACACAAAACTTGTCTCTTCGCTACTGTCCCGGGCGCCCATGACTCCTCTGGCGCCCCCACCCCACCTTTTCTTTCTCCCTAGGCAAAAAGCTGCCTCTGCCTTTGACCAGGGCGCCCGGAACCACGCGGGCGCCCCCATCGCTCTCAATGCAGCAAAAGCTGCAAAAGCATCCTAACGAGGGCGCCCGGGATGTCCAGGGCGCCCCCAACCAGTCAATAACACTGCCTGTGGCAGTAACCACTGACCAGGGCGCCCGGAAGCTCCCGGGCGCCCCCGTTGATCTGCCTATATAAGGCACCCGAACCTCCTTCTCTTCCCACACCAAAAATCAACTTCCTTCTTCACTTCTTTCCCTCCAAGGAGATCTTGCAAGCCCTCATCCTCAACCATGCCTCCCCAAGCTGCCCGGTATAATTTTATTGCTATTAAGTTAATTTTTTTTGCAAATTCCTTCAAACTTTCTTTAAATGCATAATTTCTTCTCTTAAGAAGACGTCGACCAAACCCGGCCAACCCCGGTGCCGAACCAAGTCCTGGCCCTAGATTCCCTACCCTAGAATTATGTAATAAGTTTGCTCAAACCATTTACAAGCCTATTAAGACAAGTTATCTTAATAGACACTTCTTTACCCAATCATGCCCCGTAGCCATGAATATTATCAACTTCTATCAATTAGATAATCTTGTCTTCTGCACTCATACCATTAATGAATCCTTATGTGCAGAATTCTACAATAACATAATTCGACAAGATAATCTCATGTTTCACACTACTGTCCAAGGGATACCTCTGTCTATCACCCCTACTTTGTTGAACCGATTCCTTGGACTACGACCCTCTCAGTCCACATTTTGCTGCTATCTACCTAGGAATCCTCCATTTGATCATCCCTACTCTCACATTACCTTAGACACCATCCACTCCTATTTCTATAGGGAAGCACTCCCCGCAAATAGACGTTTCCAAGCCGTTGAACTTCAGGCACAGGACTATGCCTTGTATAGAGTCCTGGTCCACTATATCTTACCACTCTCCACTAGAGATCTCGGGACCATGCGACCCTTTCATGCCTTCCTTCTGTATGCCCTAGTCCATCACCTTGACTTAGACATTGGACTACATATGTTTCATACTATTCTGCATGCGTCCAGTGTCACGACCAAGGGACGAGTGCGCACACCATTCTGCCACATCATCACTTCCCTCCTTCATCACCACGGTCGTGACATTACCGTGGGTGAAATAACCGCTATGACTGACTTTGATGAAATAAGATTTAGGAACTTCTCGTTAGCGGGTCTAGAGGTATCGGCCACCGGGGTTCTGAGTTGGAGACGACAGCAGGCCGGGGCACTGATCGACTCAGACGAGGAGGTCGACGTTGACGTCGGAGATCTAGCAGCAGCAGCCCGAGCGCACATAGTCGAGCCCGCTCCTCCGACACTCTACGATCGGGTGGCACAGCTGGAGACACATGTTCAGAGCCTCCGAGAGGAAGTGGAGGCCAATCATGCCGAGAACATGGAGTCAAATCTGGGCTACTACACCGAGTATATGAGCACCCTTAGAGCTGAGAGGGAGGCCAGAGAGGCACAGTATAGCGCTGACAGGGAGGCCAGAGATGCACAGTATCACGAGATGATGACCCTATTTCGATCCTGGCAGCCAGGCTCCTCTGATCATCCCGGTCCCTCGTCCTAGATTTGCTTAGTATTGTACCATTACCTATTTGACTGCCCCTACTCTGTAGGGTTGACTTATGCCTGACTTGTATGACTGTGTTGAATTTTGAGTACTTGTTTTGTTCTATTCGACTAGCTTGTTCTATTTGATAGGCAGTTAGGATTTTGTTCTGTAGAATAGACTAACTCAATTTTTTTTACTTTATTTGATTTAAAAATCAATTTCTAGAAGAATTTGAAAAACTATTTTACATAATTTCAAACTCAGTTTCTTCTTAGTTTCATTTCAAAACTACCCACTTTCAAAACTAAGGTTTTTTTTTCGCAAATGGACTTAGCCTAGGCCCTAACCCTAGAACTGCATGCACCTATAGATTTAGAAGCCAGCATCTCACAAGAACCTTAGGGTACTTTTGATTGATAACCTAGAAAGGGTTGAGATGCTTAGGTCTTTGCCTTAATTCAAGATGCTTTAAGTCAGTGCATCTGCAGTAATTGGGGCACTAAATATAAATTTCACAGCAATCAAGTTATGTGTCAAGTTTAGAAAATCTAACTTGAACAGAAACACTTAACTTGACTAACCCTTGCAAAAACTACTGTTTATAACAGTTAGTAAGTAGCTAAATGGGTTAGACTGGTCCCTACAAGAGAAAATCAACTGATTTGGTTTAAGTCTTATCCTGAATTGGTTCAGTACAGCAAAGTCATACAAATATTTCTTAATTTTATTTCCATTCTGTAATTTAATTCCTGCTATATTTATCTGGTTTTTTTGATATATGGCAAAGGGGGAGAGATAGAAAAAGAGAGAGTTTAGAGTTTAAAATTTTCAAATTTCTTCAAAAAAACTCTATCCTTTATTCAAAAAGTATCAAAAATTACTAAGTACTTAAATTGTTTCAAAATTACTAAGTACTTAAATTGTTTCAAATTTACTAAGTACTTAAATTGTTTCAAAATTTACTAAGTACTTAAATAATTTCAAAATTTACTAAGTACTTAAATTGGTTCAAAATTTACAAAAGTTTTGAGTACTTTAAACTTAAGACTTCAAACTTTTTAAGTACTCTAAACTCATGCTATCAAAAACTCCTCTATGTACTTTTAAAACTTAAGTTATCAAAAGATTTCCAAAAGTACCTAAACTTAAGTTTTCAAAGTGCAAAATCATTCTAAGTAAAATTTTTTAAAAACTTAGAACCCCACGAAGTTTTGAAAAATCTAGGGGAGATTCCCTCCAGGGGGAGGGAACAAATTTTCATGCATTTGATTAAACTTAACTTTTTGAACTATGGTTGCCATAAATCAAAAAGGGGGAGATTGTTGGTGCAGAAAGCACCAAAGTCAAACCTTTGTTTTGATAATGGCAACAGGGTTCAAAAATTATGTCTTACTTGTTATATAACATGTCACTTGAGTGTGCAGAGTAAAAAGCCCTAGCGAAGGACTGCTAGGCACTGGGGAAGGAATGTCAGAGTCAAAAGCCCTAGCGAAGGACTGCTAGCCACTGGCGAAGGAATGCCAGAGTGAAAAGCCCTAGCGAAGGACTGCTAGGCGCCAGGCGAAGGACAGCTTGGGACTGAAGCCCTAGCGAAGGAATGCTAGGCACCGGGTGAAGGACAGCTCGGCATCCAAGACCTGGCAAAGGACCGCCAGGCAAAAGTCCTACCAAAGGAGCGGTTGGCATCAGGTATATTCTCCCGAGAGGAGTAGGTGAGGACGTGTTCCCCGTCGAGGGAACAGTAGGCGTCGGTTCGACCTAGGGATCCATTTTGGAGACCCAAAGTCAGAACCAAGACAGCTAAGGCTGTATAAACTAATATTTTAATGTTTTATTGTGTTTTGGACTAACCCTGGATGCAGGACCGAAGGAACGAGTGTCTGCAGCTCAGAGAGCCTCAAAGGAATTAGGTAACAGCTGACCAGGGGGCCCGGAGTGTCCCGGGCGCACCCAAGGTGAACACAAAACACAAGAAAGCAAGATGGGCTTCGACAGTTCAACTCCCGGGCGCCCCCGTGCTCCCGGGCGCCCCTGCTGTTCCGGGCGCCCCCAGCGCTCCGGGCTCCCCCAACAGCAAAGCATCGAAGCTCAACCCAGCGAAGCCAAGGGATAAAGTTTGACCCAGTCAACCCGGTTGCCCCGAGTGTTGGGACCGGGTGCATGTTGACAAGGATACAAGTTCGTAAATTTTAAAATATTTACGTGCAGCGGAAGAATTAGCATAAATAATTTCTCAAATTATTTTAACCACGTATCTAGCATGCGACCTTATGATGTGTGGACATGATCATAAATTAAAATTTTGCAAAAAAGTAAACTAATTTACTTAGTACCTCGCGTAACTCGAAGTAAGGGACGAGATCCAACCGTAGCGTCCCTTGGAAACTCCGCCTTTATTCGCGTCCACGCCGAGTTCTCTTCGGGATGACTTCGCAAAACCACGAGTTTTGTGCCGACGAGAACTACTAGATTCTCCAAAGACACAACTAGAATATCAAGAGAGAGATATGGAAACTAACCACCAAGTAACGGAATCGAGATTCTGCGAATGGAGGAAGGAGACGCGACCCGCTTCGTCTTGGTGACCGCTCACGGCTAGGGAAGGTGGCGCCGGCCCTAGAGGGAGAAAGTGGCGCCGGCCCTAGAGAGAGAAAGGGCATCGACCCTAGAGAGAGAGAGAGAATAAGGGAGATAGAGAGAGCTTCTTAATCTCTTGATTAATTGGAATTCAAGGCTTGCCTTTGGTTCCTTTATATAGTAGCCTCTCCATTGCCAAGTCTCCCTTTTAACGGAATTAACGGAATAAATTTTCATAAGAAATTTATCTTATAAATTTTCATATGAATTATTCCTTTATGCCAAGTTTTATTATAACTAACTTTATAATAAAACAAATACATCTCTCCTTTTAATTATGGAATAAAATTTGTATAAATTTTTCTTATCATGGATAAATTAATTGATAATTGATTTAAAAATTAAATTAAACCAATTCATGGTTCATTTTAATTTCCATAAAAGAATAAATTTCTACAATTTTCTTTATATAAATTTTTTTATATAAATCTCTTTATATAAATTAATTTATTTATCCATAATTTTATAAAACAAATCGTGCTTGATTTATTTTATAATTTAAACCAAATTAATTGGTTTTCTCTCCTTGTGGTGGCCGGCCAAACCAAAGAGGGTGGGCACCCTGTTTGGCCGGCCACACCAAGCCAAAGCCCTCGCGAATTAAACTCATTTAATTCGCCCAATAAGCCTTCAAAAGACTTAGTCATTTTAAGCTTCCGTTGCGCCTCTGATTAATTCAGATTCGACTTATTTCTATTGATTGGAAAATCTAATTTTCAACTCGTTTTAAATCCCTCGGATTACTCGTAGTGCGTGTGACTAAATAGGCTTTCGATTTATGTTGGTCGTCTATAATCAACCAATTATAGAACGATCATGAGTGGCACCTAGTAGTACATCATGACCCCCAATTAATCGAAAGATCAACGGTTGACCTCAGAAATAATTCTGAAACCCTTCAGCAGCTCTAATGAATCGTACCTCATTCCCTTCAGCATCTTATACCCACTTGGTTCAGGACACGGTCTATGTGTGTCAGTCCCCACTAGGCTGACTATGTCACACCTAGCCCAAGTAACGTTCTCTCGTCCTTTGGATTTCTAATTACTCTCATGTATTTAAGAGACTCATACTCTAAACATGTCATGGTCTGGCTAGAGGCTTTGAGTAACAATCCGACGATAGGCCTTGGGTATACATCTCCTCGCAAGGAGTGGTGAATCCTTTGTAGGCTGTTCAAACATCTTCGGGCACTTCGGCTTATACCCAACCATCCTGGGTCCACACCTCCTTGGAGATGCTTGCTTAAGATGTTAAAGCATAAGTCTCCATGACCAAGATGACTTGAACACCGCAAGTCAAAGGAACATCGCACTTAAGCTGCAGTAAGAAGTTCACCGACATGTCTATATATAGACTACCATGTGAAGTTTTAGAGCCAGTCACTCCAATGAACTAGTTCCCTTAACTAGCATCCATGTTTATCTCCGGACATCCCAATGTCACCAGCCAGTGAGAATCAGCTGATTAGAGAATAACCCATGCTAGTCTCAACAGAATTGATAGTGTCTGTATTTATCAATTCATCGACTAGGGATAATTTCAATACTTCACAATTGCACATGTAGAGATAATCACTAGTTGTGAATTCATCACAAATTCTCTCATGCTGTGAATTGTATTGCGGACATTAAGTAAATGAGTTTAAGATCCCAATCAAATACACAAACATGTATACTCAAATAGTGAATTTGCATTTATTAAAATAAATATTTACAATCATAAGGCGATTGTCTTAGGACACTTCTCTCATATCACTAACAAACTCACACTTGGCCTAATGCCAATCGCTACGGTATCCAATACCACAGGCTCTAACATGACCCTCAAATTTGCTATGAGGTAAGGCCTTAGTTAAAGGATCCGCTAAATTCCTTTCAGTGGGAATTTTCTCAATTTGTATATCATTCCTACTTATAATCTCTCTGATCAGATGATAGCGGCGAAGCACGTGTTTGGATCGCTGATGAGACCTTGGTTCCTTTGCTTATGCAATGGCTCCATTGTTGTCGCAGTAAACCGGCACTGTTTCATCAATGGTTGGAACCACACCAAGTTCGGAGATAAACTTCTTGATCCAGACTGCTTCCTTTGCTGCTTCCGAAGCTGCGATATATTCCGCTTCCGTGATAGAATCCGCTACGGTGTCTTGTTTGGAACTCTTCCAACTTATTGCGCCTCCATTCAAAGTAAATACGTATCCATACTGAGATTTGGAGTCATCCTTATCTGTCTGGAAACTGGCATCTGTATACCCACGTATTACCATATCTCCTTCTCCATATATTAGGAACACATCCTTAGTTCTTGTTAAGTACTTCAGGATTGTCTTGACAGCCGCCCAATGATCCATTCCTGGATCCGACTGGTATCTGCTTGTGACGCTTAGAGCATATGATACGTCGGGCCTTGTACATAACATAGCATACATGATAGATCCTATCGCGAATGCATAAGGAATCTTATTCATGCAAATCCTCTCGTCTTCTATGCGCGGACACATAGACTTTGAAACGTTGATCCCATGCCTGATGGGAAGGTAACCTTTCTTGGACTCCGACATGCTAAACCTTTTTAGCACTCGGTCTATATATGTAGACTGCAAAAAGACCAAGCAACCATTTTGATCTATCTCTATAGATTCTAATCCCAAGGATATAGGTTGCTTCTCCCAGGTCTTTCATGGAGAAAGTTTTGGACAACCAAATTTTAACTGTTTGTAAGACTGATATATCGTTTCCTATAAGCAATATGTCATCGACATATAGCACTAGGAATACGACTGTACTCCCACTAACCTTCTTGTACACACAAGGTTAATCAGGATTTTGTGAGAAATCAAACTCTTTGATTGTCTCATCAAAACGGATGTTCCAGCTCCTGGATACTTGCTTCAGTCCATATATGAATCGTCGAAGCTTGCATACTTTGGTTTTATCAACCGATGTGAAACCTTCAGGTTGTATCATGTATACATCCTCAAGCAGGTTTCCATTAAGGAAAGCTGTTTTCACATCCATTTTCCATATCTGATAATCATAATGAGCTGTTATGGCCAGGAGCATCCGAATGGATGTAAGCATAGCTACTGGCGAATAGGTTTCGTCATAATCAATTCCTTGTTTCTGACGATATCCTGCCACTAATCTAGCCTTAAAGGTAACAACATTACCTTCCATGTCGGTTTTCTTCTTGAAAAACCCACTTGCACCCTATGGGCTTAGTCCATTCAGGTGGGTTAACCAAGTCCCATACTTGATTTTTGTACATGGAATCCATTTCCGACTTCATGGCTTCAAGCCATTTGTCCCTTTCTGAACTTTTCAGAACATCTTCATAACTGATAGGTTCGTCATCGCTTATGAGTAACACGTCGTTCGATTCACTTATGAGAAATCCGTATCTCTCTGGAATATTACTTGTCCTATCAAACCTACAAAGAGGTGGTGTTGTTTTAGGTACAACTGATAGCTCATCATTATGAGTTATTGGTTGTGGGTCTAGACTAGGTGTCTCTGTAATGTCTATTGGAGTTTCTTGAACTTCATCAAGTAGTTTCTTGAACTTCATCAAGTTCAATGCCACTCCCACTGTTTTCTTGTAAAAGAAACTCTTTTTCCAGAAATACAGCATGCCTTGAAACAAACACCTTTTGTTCCAAGGGATGATAGAATTGGTAACCCTTCGTTTCCTTAGGGTATCCAATAAATAGACATTTATCAGACTTAGCATCCAATTTGTCTGAAGCAGTCCGCTTAACATAAGCAGGACAACCCCATATCTTAAGGTGAGTTAAGTGAGGATTCTTACTATTCCATGTCTCATATGGAGTAGTAGAGACTATCTTGGTCGGGACTCTGTTTAGCAAGTAAATAGCTATCTTTAGTGCATAGCCCCAAAAGGATTTTGGAAGAGTTGCATGATTCATCATCGACCTAACCATGTCCATCAAGGTTCGGTTGCGCCTCTCAGATACACCATTATTCTGTGGTGTATACGGCGGAGTCCATTGGGACAATATCCCATTGTCCCTAAGATAATCTTGAAACTCTTGACTTAAGTATTCACCACCCCGATCGGATCGAAGTATCTTAATACTTTTGCCAAGCTGTTTCTCTACCTCATTTCTGAACTCTTTGAATTTCTCAAAAGGTTCAGATTTGTGTTTGATCAAGAACACATACCCGAATCGTGAGTGATCATCGATGAAGGTGATGAAGTAGCTATAGCCTCCTTGTGCAAGAGTTGACATTGGTCCACATACATCAGTATATATTAGACCAAGCAATTCTCCCACTGGATTACCCTTTCCGGAAAAGGGTAATTTGGCCATCTTGCCTTTTAAGCATGATTCGCATGTATCAAATGAACCGGGTTCAAATGATTCCAAAATTCCACATCGGTGTAATTTGGTCATGCGTTTCTTACTTACATGGCCAAGACGACAATGCCACGTGTAGGGGTCTATTCGATTATCTATTCGAGCACGTTTGTTGCTATCTTCGATATTGAAAACGTCACCGGATAAATCTAACGTGTAGATACCATTGCACAAAGTTCCATTCCCATAAAGAACGTCATTTAAAGTTATGTAACAACAATTGTTACTAAAAGTTAAATGATAACCCTTTTCATTCAAACATGAAATATATACAATGTTCTTTATTAACGAAGGAACAAAATAACAATTATCCAATTCTAAGACACGTTCAGTAGGGAGCTTTAGCAAATATGTTCCGATGGCAACAGCAGCAATCTTTGCTCCATTTCCAACTCGCAAATTCGCTTCTCCTTTGATGAGTCTTCTTCTATTCCTTAGCCCCTGTATGTCATTACATATATGTGAGTTACACCCAGTATCAAGTACCCAGGTATTTGAGGAAATAGAGTGACATTCAATAACGAAGATACCTGAAGAGGATGGGGCATCGGATGCCTTTTTTTTCAAGGACTCAAGATAAACCTTGCAGTTTCTTCGCCAGTGACCCTCCTTGCCACAATGATGGCAAGTTCCTTTTGGTATCTTTTTGGACTTTTTCTTCTTTCCTTTATTCTGTTCTTTGGCCTTCCTCTTAGAACCTTTCTTCGAGGAACCAACTAACAGTACCGTCTTTTGATCCTGCTTTACATAAGGCTCTACAGTCTTCAGCAGGTTGAGCAACTCAGGAATGGTAGTCTCCAGCTTGTTCATCCGATAGTTCATCACAAATTGTGAAGAACTTTTGAGCAAACAATGCAGAATTAAGTCAATACTTAGTTCATGATCCATTGCAAAACTGAGTGTGCTTAGTCGCTCAATGTACCCCAACATCTTCAACACAAATTGTGAGGCAAAAGTGTCTTCCTGCATCCTAGAGGTGAAGAGGAGTCTGGAGACTTCGAACCTTTCGGATCTCGCCTGCTCTTCGAACAACTCATGAAGATGGAAGATGATGGTATAAGCATCCATATGCTCATGCTGCTTTTGCAGCTCAGGTACCATAGAGGCTAGCATGATGCAACTTGCAAGTTTAGAATCGGTCACATATTTCTGATAGGCCACTAACTGGTCTGGAGTTGCACCCTCTGGAGGATGGTTGGGAAGTTGATCTTCAATGACATAAGCAAGCTTCTCTGCCTTGAGGACTATCCTCAGGTTTCGAAGCCAGTCCATGAAGTTTGGCTTAGTTAGTTTATTGGTGTCCAAAATGGAACGCAAATTCAGAGAAGACATGATCGACTGATTAACCTAGAAATACAAATTGAGCTTATGTGAGAAGAATGATTAAAGAATGTATCATCATACATTAATAAAATCCTATTTATTTTTCAAATTGAATAACCCTTTTTATCAATTCGGGAGATCGTAGGAACATCTCCAAATAAGTTGATATCCAACCATAGATAAGAACAACCATGGCTGTGGCCATCAAGATATTCTTAGCTATGAAGGTAGGTAATTATACCGATTACATATCACATATATGTAACTATCACTTTATACTATCAACTAATTGAATGTTTGCATAAATTATTGGGTTGTTAACTCATTAACAAGTATGCAACATTATACATAGCACCCAACTGCACCTCTCTATACATCGACCTTGGCTGTGGCACAACAAATCGATGCTCCAAGTTTAAGGCTGACCCATTAATCAAGAAATAGTTTTAATATGGTTGGAGTTCATTCAACCGTTTAGTCAGGCTTGGATGTGTCCAACAACCAAAACTAAGGATTGACCTCTGACTCCAACTATATTATTCATAAACTAATTCCATGGTTTGAACATGTTGAGGTTCAAGCCGGGCTGGATGTGTCCATCAACCCAAACGAGAAACAAAACTCCGGTTCTAACCATATTAACGGAAGGTGTTAGCCTTAATATTTTGTAAGGGGTTTTGGGTCTCATCCTTTCTTTTCTAAGCACATTCATGACATATAATTATGTCATGACTAACGATTTCCTAATAAAGTATGTATGTAACTTAATTTATCAAGTCTCATTAATTGAATTAGGAACCGGATTTCCTAATTCTAATTTCATACTTTATTCAAGGAATTGTTTTGGGAAACAATTTCCTAATTGTTATAGTCAATTTCGGAAATAATATGTTTAAGACTTTGATTCTCTAAATCAAATCTTATTAAATTAAGAGAGAGATTCCCTTAATTCAACCACATATTATTTTCATGAAAATCTCATTTAAGAAAACTCTATAGGAAACCATTTTCCTAATTAATTTTGGAGACAATAATATGTAAGAGCATCACCTCTTAAATCAAACTTCCAAGGTTTGATCGCATATTTTATTCATGGATTAATTAATTACAAGAAATTGTTTTCTAAGGGTGGCTCCCCGAGGCTCAAATACCCAAAGAAAAGTAATTTGTCATAAATCCAATTTGGTCCGCTCCCCGAGGCGTAACCAAATTAAACATGACAATTTTATTCAAAATGGAGAAATTAAATTTACAACAACTAACTTTAAATTGGACGGTCTCC
>JAGFNQ010006222.1:0-11343 GCA_024364735.1 Boesenbergia rotunda | reverse complement strand
TCTGGAGATTCCCAAAACGCTGAAGGAGTACCTCAAAGCTACTCAGAATGGGACACCGCTCTGAAGCGCAAAATAGAAGCCGATGCAAAGGCAACTCAGACCCTACAATGCGGTTTAACAAAAGAAGAGCTGAACCGAGTAGGCCCCTTCAACAGTGCTAAGGAGTTGTGGGCAAAATTGATCGAGCTGCATGAAGGAACATCAGACACTCGGTTCAGTAAGAGGGATTTGCTCCTAAACAAACCGTACACCATCAAGATGGCCGACAATGAAACAGCAGCCCAACTCCACGCACGAATCCAAGAATTGATGAACGGTCTTCACACTATAGGTCACAAGGTCGAAAACCGTGACCTAATAAGGTATGCCCTAAATGCTTTCCCTAGAAATACCTTGTGGGCATCTATGGTAGATGCATACAAGGTTTCAAGGAATCTCTCTAAAATTAAATTAGATGAATTGTTTTCTAAGTTAGAACTTCATGAACAGACTAACAGCAATATGGCCGAGAGAGGTATTGCCTTTGTTGCAGGAAAAACTGGAAGGTCGACAAAGAAGAAACCTCAACCTGAACCCGAGTCTAACTCAGACTTAGACGTAGAAGACGAAGAAGGAGAACGATCTGAGCTGGTCCGACTGGCCCGAAGCTACTATAAAAAATTGAAGAACCAAGCCAACAAACGGAAAACAAGCCGAAGAAAGGACGAACCAGCTGAACCCGCGAGTGACAAAAATAAGCCCAACGTAACCTGCTACGAGTGTAAGAAGAAGGGCCACTACAAGACAGAGTGTCCAAACCTGAAGGAGTCCAAGAAGACAAGAAGAAAAAAGGCACTCCAAGCAACATGGGACGAATCTTCCTCAGAAGAAGAAGAAGAAGCACCCCAGTCCAACCTTCTAGCCCTGACCGCCTCAGAAGAAGTCGGGACCGAGTCAGAGTCAGAGCAGGACGACGACAGACTAACCTTTTCAGAAGACGGCGAGATCAAGGTAAGTGGTTTCAATAGAAATCAATTAAATGATCTTATTTCTTATCTTTCTCGAGATTTGGCGAAAGCCAAACTCCGAGTCGAATCCCTCCGACAGGAAGTAAAACTCCTGAAAGAGGGAGCTGACTCTAAATCCTTAACCGAGAAAGTTCAAGAAGGAACTCCTACTCAAGTTGAAAACTTGAGAAAGAGAACTCCTCCCTGAAAACTCAGGTTAAGGATCTTAGAGCGGCCTTAGAACGATTCACTTCTGGTTCCAAGGGTCTTGACATGATTCTTGGAAAACAGAAGTCCATTCTAAATCGATCCGGACTTGGCTATAGAACCAAATCCCGACAAAGATCATATTTTGCTGTCCTGAATCAGTCCAGAGGTAAAGTTCAGGCATGGGTACCTAAACTGTACCTGAACAAACCAACTGGATCAAATCAGTATTGGATCCCCAAGGACAAGATTCACATCTTGCCTAATCATTACCGTGGCTTTAGTCCAGGGGGAGCCAAATTAAAAAATATCTTTATTGTTAAATAGAATTTAATTCTTGCAATTTGCCTGATTGATTGTTTATTTAAATTTCTGCAATTTACTATGCCTAGACTTAGGTTAGTTTAAGGACTAAACAAACTTAACTGAAACTTGACAACATAGTATTGAGTGGAGGTGAGATGATAGTACGTTAGGGAAACCAATTCTAATAAGATCAAGTTTACTTGGTCTCTTTAGACTAGTGAAACTAGCCGAAGCTACCGATCCAAAATCCAAACTAGTTAGACCAGAACGTTTTCAAAGATTAATTTTGAAAATGAAATTTCATTAAACGTCTTTGTCAAGGAAAGGGTTGATGATCCAATAAGGCTACGGCCAAAGAATGACTAGTGCCTCGCCAAGACCTGGAAGCTAATTTTTGAATTTCAAATTCAAATTACTTTTTGTAAAATTCAAATCTAACACAAATTTTCAGTTAAGTATAGATTCGAACATTTTCTTTCAAAATAAACTTAATTGTGTTCAAAAATTAATGCAAGGTTTTCAAAATAAACTAAAATTTTTAAAATAATTTTACTTATCAAAACCTGTCTCACAAAATATATAAGGCTAACGTGATTGAAAACCCTAGATTTGGGTGAGACAGACTAGGTAGTGAAAATCAATTTAAGCTATTCCTGACTCTGGTTGGATCCAAATCAACAAAACTCTTTATGTGTAGGAACATAAAGATTTGGACCAATGGATGTTGGATAGCGGTTGCTCCAGACACATGACTGGAGATAAATTGAAATTCACCAAACTCAAGTTCAAAAACCTAGGCTCAGTGGCATTTGACAACAATGCTACCCTAAAGGTAATTGGGTCAGGTAATATTGAACTTAAATCTGATTTTGTTATTAAGAAAGTTCTCTTGGTTGAAAACTTCAATTTTAACTTACTTAGCATAAGTCAGTTATGTGATTCTGGTTATATAGTCACCTTCAACAATTCTAACTGCCTGATTAGAAATGTACAAGACTCAGAAATCATGCTTAAGGGCACTAGGAAAAATAATGTATACACCATAACCCTTCCTCTAGTACCCAAATGTATGTTAACTCAGTTAGAACAATCAAACCTCTGGCATAGGAGACTAGGTCATACTAACTTAAGAACTATTTCAAAAATCACCCAACTTGGACTAATTAAAGGTATACCTAAAATTAAAAATCATGAAAATCTAATATGTGAATCATGTAATCAAGGTAAACAAACCAAATCTAATCACAAACTAATCCAATCTGACCTAACTCAAACCACACTTGAGCTCCTGCACCTTGATCTATTTGATTCACATGGAGCCAAGTCACTAAGCGGGAACCGATACTGCTTAGTAATAGTTGATGATTATTCTACGTTCACCTGGGTTAGGTTTCTAAAAACCAAAGATGAAACCCTAAACCTATTTAATGATTTTTGTAAATTAATTGAAAATCAAAACGATACTAAAGTTAAAAGACTTAGGAGTGACCACGGGGGAGAATTTGAAAATCAACGGTTCGAGGAATTCAGTAAAGTCAATGGGTATTTTCATGAATTTTCATGTTCTAGAACCCCCCAACAAAATGGCATAGTTGAAAGAAGAAATAGGACGTTACAGGAAGCCGCTAGGGCTATGCTCAACGAATTTAAATTAGCAAACCAATATTGGGCAGAAGCGATTAGTACAGCTTGTTACATCCAAAATAGGGTTCTGATTAACAAGCGACACAACAAAACACCCTATGAACTGTACTACCATAGGCTCCCAAATCTACACTACCTAAGGGTCTTTGGATGCAAAGTTCATATCCTAAACACCAAAGACTACTTAGGGAAATTTCAATCCAAATGAACCCTAGGTATCTTCCTAGGATACTCAACCACAAGTAGAGCCTATAGAGTTTACAACAAACAAACTAAGAAAATTGAAGAAACAACTAACTTAATATTTGATGAAGAAGTCAACTCAACATCTGATAATCCAGACCTAACTTCATCAAATTCTGATCAAGAAAATAATGAACAAACTAGTGAACCCTTAATTGAATCCTTAAACGAACTAACTATTGAACCAATTAATGAGTCAACTGAACCAATTATCGAACCAACAAATGAATCTGCCCAAAGAGTCGAATCAAATAGTGAACCAAACCAACCAGCCGGACCTGAGGCTGAACCATGTTCTAGGAGAACCAAGAAACCCAGACTTAGTCACCCAACCGATCAAATTGTGGGTGATCCAACTCTAGGAGTCAGGACTAGATCCTCCTATAGAAACCTTAGTCAAATAGCTATGATATCAAAAACAGAACCCAAAACTATAGATGAAGCCCTACCTGACCCTGATTGGATCATAGCTATGCAAGAAGAATTAGCCCAATTTGAGAGGAACCAAGTCTGGGAACTAGTGCCTAAACCTGAAGGAAAATCCATCATTGATACTAAATGAGTCTTTAGGAATAAGCTAAATGATCAAGGTGAAATAGTTAGAAATAAAGTCCGCTTAGTAGCTAAGGGATTCAGCCAAGTAGAGGGATTAGATTACGATGAAACAAATGCCCCAGTAGCTAGACTTAAGTCCATTAGGATGTTATTAGCCTTTGCATCCCATAAAGGATTCAAGTTATACCAAATGGATGTAAAGTCAGCATTCTTGAATGGATTCATTAAAGAAGAAGTTTATGTAGGACAACCCCCTGGGTTTGAGGACTTAGAAAGACCTGACCACGTGTTCAAACTCACTAAAGCCTTATATGGACTAAAACAAGCACCTAGGGCCTGGTATGAACGCTTATCAACTTACTTAATCTCTAAAGAATTTAAACAAGGACAAATTGACTCAACCTTATTTATTAAAACCCTAGAAAAAGATATATTTATTGCCCAAATTTACGTAGATGACATAATCTTTGGGTCCACCAACTCGAAATTTCTAAAAGAATTTGTTAAAATAATGGAAAACGAATTTGAAATGAGCCTAGTTGGTGAACTTAACTTTTTCCTAGGACTACAAATCAAACAAACTAGAGATGGAAACTACGTCCATCAATCCAAATATGCTAAAGAGTTAATAAAGAAATTTAAAATAGATAACTCTAAAAGCATAAGTACCCCCATGGCCACTAATGTAAAAATAGATAGTGACCCTGATGGTAAGCCAATAGATCTCAAACTATATAGAAGCATGATAGGTAGTCTAATGTACCTTACAGCCAGCAGACCTGACATTCTTTTTACTGTAGGGATGTGTGCTAGATACCAAACCTGTGCTAAGGAAACGCACTTAGCAGCCCTAAAAAGAATACTAAGATATGTAAAGGGCACCATAAATGTAGGGATTTGGTATCCTAGAACCTCAACCTTCAATTTGTCAGAATACTCGGATTCTGACTATGCTGGTTGTAAATTAGATAGAAAGAGCACAAGTGGAAGCTGCCAACTGTTAGGAAATAGTCTAGTAAGTTGGTGCAACAGAAAACAACATTGTGTAGCTCTGTCCACAACTGAAACTGAATATGTAGCCTTAGGAGAGTGTGTAGCACAACTTTTATGGATGATGCACACTCTTAAGGATTTCCAGCTCAACTACACCCAAACTCAAGTATTTATTGACAATATAAGTTCAATTAATCTAACTAAGAACCCAATCCAACATTCCAGAACAAAACACATAGAAGTTAAACATCACTTCGTAAGAGACCATGTAGCCAGGGGTGAGATAGTACTTAAACATATAGACTCAAAATCCAACTTAGCTGATATATTCACAAAACCCTTACCTGAGTCTGAGTTCAGCTCACTAAGAAGGCAGTTAGGATTGTGCTCTGTAGAATAGATTAACTCTACTTTTATTTTTTATTTTATTATTTTAAAATCAGTTTCTAAAAGAATTTTGAAAAACTGTTGTTTTTCAATTTGTTTTAAAATCTTTTCGGACTTAGTTTTTTTTTCAAAACTACCCTCTTTCAAAACTAGGGCTTTTTCGCAAATGGACTTAGCCTAGGCCCTAACCCTAGAACTGCATGCACCTATAGATTTAGAAGCCAGCATCTCACAAGCACCTTAGGGTACTTTTGATTGATAACCTAGAAAGGGTTGAGATGCTTAGGTCTTTGCCTTAATTCAAGATGCTTTAAGTCAGTGCATCTACAGTAATTGGGGCACTAAATACAACTTATACAGCAATCAAGTTAAGTGTCAAGTTTAGAAAATCTAACTTGAATAGAAACACTTAACTTGACTAACCCTAGCGAAAACTACTACTTATAACAGTTAGTGAGTATCTAAATGGGTCAGACAGGTCCCTACAAGAGAAAATCAACTGATTTGGTCTAAGTCTTGGTTCAGTACAGCAAAGTCATGCAAATATTTTTCTTTATAAAATTTATTTCCTGCTATATTTATCTGTTTTTTTATATATGGCAAAGGGGGAGAGATAGAAAAAGAGAGAGTTTAAAAAGAGAGAATTTAAAATTTTCAAAATTCTTCAAAAAACTCTATCCTTTATTCAAAAAGTATCAAGTTTCTAAGTACTTAAGCTTTTCGTACTTAAGCTTTTCAAAAATTTCTAAGTACTTAAGCTTTTCAAAAATTTCTAAGTACTTAAGATTTTCAAAAATTTCTAAGTACTTAAGCTTTTCAAAAAATTTCTAAGTACTTAAGCTTTTCAAAAAATTTCTAAATACTTAAGCTTTTCAAAAAATTTCTAAGTACTTAAGCTGTTCAAAAATCTACTAAGTACTAAAATTGTTTCAAAATTTACTAAGTACTTAAATTGGTTCAAAGTTTACTAAGTACTTAAGTTATTCAAATCCTACTAAGTACTTAACTTAGAGTTTTCAAAAACTTTTGAGTACTTTAAACTTAAGGCTTCAAATTTTTGTAAGTACTCTAAACTCATGCTTTCAAAAACTCCTCTATGTACTTTTAAAACTTAAGTCATCAAAAGATTTCCAAAGTACCCAAACTTAAGTTTTCAAAGTGCAAAATCATTTAAGTAAAGTTTTTCAAAAACTTAGAACCCCACGAAGTTTTGAAAAATCTAGGGGAAGATTCCCTCCAGGGGGAGGGAACAAATTTTTATGCTTTTGATTAAAACTTAACTTTTTGAACTAGGGTTGCCATAAATCAAAAAGGGGGAGATTGTTGGTGCAGAAAGCACCAAAGTCAAACCTGTGTTTTGATAATGGCAACATGGTTCAAAAGTTAAGTCTTACTTGTTATCTAACATGTCACTCGAGTGTGCAGAGTAAAAAGCCCTAGCAAAGGATTGCTAGGCACTGGCGAAGGAATGCCAGAGTGAAAAGCCCTAACGAAGGACTGCTAGGCACTGGCGAAGGAATGCCAGAGTGAAAAGCCCTAGCGAAGGACTGCTAGGCGCCAGGCGAAGGATAGCTTGGGACTGAAGCCCTAGCAAAGGAATGCTAGGCACCGGACGAAGGACAGCTCGGTATCCAAGACCTGGCAAAGGACAATCAGGCAAAAGTCCAACCAAAGGAGCGGTTGACATCAGGTACATTCTCCCGAGAGGAGTAGGTGAGGACGCGTTCCCCGTCGAGGGAACAGTAGGCGTCGGTTCGACCTAGGGTTCCATTTTGGAGACCCAAAGTCAGAATCAAGACAGCTAAGGCTGTATAAAATAATAATATAATACTGCTTGTTGGACTAACCCTGGATGCAGGACCGAAGGACTGAGTATCTGCAGCTCAGAGAGCCTCAAAGGAGTGAGGCAGAAGCTGAGCAGGGCGCCCCGGATGTTCCGGGCGCCCCCAAGGTCAACCCAAGTTAGCAAGAGCGAAAACACGCCTCGACAGTTATATGTCGGGGCGCCCCGGATGCTCCGGGCGCCCCGCCTGTCGCGGGCGCCCCCAGTGCCAGCTGCCGAAGCACACCCTCGCGAAGCCAAAAGGATGAAGGCTTGACCCGATCAATGCGGGCGCCCTGAGCGCTCCGGGCGCCCCGGTCAAACCTGATCCCGATTTTGAAGGGATCAGATGTTGACCGCGCTGGAGACGGATCGACCACCACATGGGGGGGGGGGGCGCCCCCGACGTCCCGGGCGCCCCCAGGCCCTATATAAAGGGCCCTCGACCCCAAGCTTCAAACAACACCTTCAATCAACGCTTCTACGCTCTTCTGCTCTCGCGCCTCGCTCCGGAAACCTCCCAACTCGAGCCGACGACGTCTCGCTGCTCCGAAAAAGACAACCTACATCGGACGTCGGTAAAAGAAGAGCCTCTTTTTAATTGTTAAGTTTACTGTGCTGCATTTGTAAATCAATCTTTGTAAACTATTATTGCGCCTCGTATAGAATTGCCCAAAGTAAACGGTCAACGACCGTGGGCCTTGGAGTAGGAGTCGACCTAGGCTCCGAACCAAGTAAAAAATTACTGTGTTTGCGTTTGATTGTTTTATTCCGCTGCGTAACTGCTCTTTCCATAAATCCGAACGATTTCTGATATTCACCCCCCCCTCTATCGATTCTCTCGATCCAACACGTGTGACTCAATAGGTTCCTGATTATGTTAGCCATTTATAATTAATCATTAATTACGAATAGATCATGAGTGAAACTGAGTAGTACATCATGCTCTCCAATTGAATGAAAAATCAACGATTGATTTTAGATCCTTTTCTAAACTTTTCAGTACCTACAATGAGTCGTGTCTTATTTCTTTCACTTTTCAGGACATGATCTATATGTTAGTCTCCACTACGTCGATGATGTCATACCTAACTCAAGTAATACTTTCTCGTCCTATGAATTCAAATTACTCAAACATGTATCCAAGAGTATCATGTATCCAAGAGTATCATACTCTTGGTATGTGATGGTTTTACCAAAAACTTTGAGTAACAATCCTGACAATGATCACAGGGTATGTATCTCCTTATGCAAGAAGTTGTGAATCGTTTGTGAGCTATCTAAGTACCTTCGGATACTTTGACTTATACTCAATCATCCTGGGTCCATACCTCGAAAGAGATGTTTGTTTAAGAAGTCAAAGTATAAGTTTTAATGACCAAGATGACTTGAACATCTCAAGTCGAAAGAAACTCACAATTAAGCTGCATTGAAATCTTCATTGACATATCTATTTATGTATAAAACCATATGAAATTTCATGGCAGGACACTCCAATAAATTAGTTACTTTTAACTAGCGTCCATGTTTAACTCTCGGCATATCAATATCTCCCGCCAGTGAGGCTGCTGCTTGGTTAAACCAAAGAGTATAACACATGCTAATCTAACAGAATCAATAATGTTTGAAATCATTAATTCATCGACTAGGAAATTTTTCAATAGATTCATAGTTACACATATAGAAATGCTCATTAATTGTGATCTAATCACAAATTCTCTTTTGCTATGAATCGTATTGCGGATATTCAGTAAACGAGTTTAAGATCCAATCACACATATTAGAAAATATGTACTCAAATAGTAAATCTTTATTTATCCAATAATTAATACATATGATAAGGAGATTGCCTTAGGACATCTTTCAAATATAATATGACAGCCACCTCCTTTTCTTCCCAGCAACTTTTTTCTTGTTAGGTAATAGCAACCCCATTTTCTTGCTTTTCCTTAGTTTTCCTAACAATAAAAGGAGTGATTGGCCAGAGTTTTAAATTAACAAAATCCTTTATTATTTCATTGTTTAAAGGTATTTTAGTCAGTTCATCATGTTGTTATTATACCGGAATGGATGTTTCATTTAGGCCCATTATCCATCGACTTTGGGTCATAGATAATACTCAGAATTTATCGTCTTATTTTTAGTGGGTGTCATTTTTTGATAATTAAAGTATTTTCATATAATCCTTGTAGATACTAGTTCGAGTGAAGTACGGTGATCTGCCACTACTCGATATTTTTGCTGTAGATAAAAGTGGATAACTTCTATCTTTTGACTCGTTGCAACTCCTTGTGCATAAATAACCAGATAAATGGATCATATATATGCATGTATAATTATTTTTTAAAAGGGATTAAAATGAAATTTAAAATAGTGATATGCGGGTTTAAAATAATTAAATCAATGGAGGGTAAATAATTTATGTTATTTTATATCCACATGCGAGTTTTATATGGGCATGAAGATGGAAAAGAGTGTTTTATAAAATGAATATTCTGACATACTCTTCCATTGATACATAACCTTTCATACTCTATATTATTGATATTATATATTGTTGATACTTGATCCTTTACTTGCAACTTTTATATCATGGTGGTAAAAGTCGATTCGCTCGTCCTCAGTGCTCTTACTAATTCGTTCTAGGATTAACTCGGAGAAGGTAGATACAGAGACTACTAGGCAACTCTTATATCATGATTCATATTAAAAGTGAACTTGGATTGAAGATATTAACTTTGAATTGAAGCATGATACCATAGTACCTGACTGTACACATGAGTTATGTCATGAGGTGGTGTGATGTAGCCCTCGGTGAGTCATTATTTGCTCGACGATGCCTTATTGTCGTAGTTTAGCGGTGTGGGCTTTTAGCCCGTACACTAGATAACGTATGACATTCTTACACTCTGATGATATTGATTTTAGTAATTCACTTTATAGTTGATTTATCAGATTGAAACTATTCAACATATATACACGCAGATGCTCACATGATTTGTGATATTAATATATGATTGAGATTATACTGTTGATAACTTATTTATATGTAAATCTAAATTGAAAACGTAAGAGATTGTTATCTACTCTATTTTCTTGACTTCTTTAATAAAATTAAATTTATGCACATCATTCTGATTATTCTCGACTTGCTGATTCTTGATTTGAGTTATTTTAGTTTTGTTGTATTTACGTTTTATTTCTTTTACTATTTTATTCATACACTTTTCGTTGTATAGAAAAAAATGATATAAATAAATAAAGTTGAAAATTTTTCTTGACAAGGATGTTCCTATAGTGTCCATATCTCTTTTACTAAATTGTCACCAAGTACCGAGAAGTACACCCGGAGTGTGATACAAAGATACAAGTGGAGTCAAAGAAGATCAATTTTGCCAGCTGATGAAATCAAATAACAAAGATAGAGTTGGTTAGGTGTTCATATTCCTTCATTTAAACTGCTAATGGAGTCACAACAACAGCATTGTGCTTCTTATACAGGCATATGGAGGAATTGACTTCTTCACTTGGATACAGAATGTGAGAGAAAAGGTTCTCTCTCTTATTTCGGAATTAAATTGGGTTTAAAGGACAAACCTAGTTAGAACCCAAATGTATATATTATCTACAATGCTCCTGCATTTGATCATATTCTTATGTTCTTTTAATGATCCTGACTTTTCTGTCTTTCCCATGTAATAGTCATAACATTCGAATTAATAACTTCCGTAATTTATTTTTTCCATGTTGATTCTGAGATCAATTGATAAAAATATTAAAAGATGAATAAATTATCTTTTGCCACCTTCAATTATCCCGGCGTCACTAATTGATCAGCCTTGACTTATCTTCCTTCAGAATGAGTTTTGGCATTTTTCTGAAGAGCCACCTCGAGTGAACAAATCAAGTGGAGATTTGACCTATTCTTACTGCTAGGTAACTAGATGCTGTTTTCTGAATGATTTGCATTTTCAAAGAAAGTATTTAACTATTTCATAATAATCCTCTGAAGGTTCACCACGAGGTGACGTGATGTATCAAAGAAGGGATCAACACTGAAGAGAGTTCTCGTGGCTTCATTGATGTTGAGCAGAGCAATGTTTTTACACATTAATATGTTTTTTTATACATGCTTATTTTTTATAGTTATGGTTGGAAATTTGAATGTAAAAGAGGGTATGCTGGCAAAAAAAGCGATTC